>JAQGBZ010000187.1:0-121986 GCA_034687125.1 Neelides folsomi | reverse complement strand
ATAATTAAAATAGAATAGAAATATTACGAAACGTTCATGGGCCTATGAAAGCGTAACACTTGGGTCACATGGTATTAAATTAAGTATTGTATTTATTAATTAAACTGAACATTGTTTATTATTCAAAATAATTTATAAAAATTACTCGGTGCAAATGATGTTTATGAAAATATAATAATATGCATATTTGTATAAATTAGAACATATAACGTGATTTTAAAAATAAAGTTTTATTCAACTTCAATAAATTTCTATATAAAAAAGCTTAAACAAGACATAAGTTCGGTGTATGTTAAAATTACTCGAGTTATTCAGAACAGGCAAAGATTAGCTAATACAATTATTTAATAAAATATAATCTCGAAATACTAAAATATTATTTTAATATATTTTTTCATTAGTTTTAATGGAAGATAAATTGATACATTCTGGAAAATAAGTTTGAAGATAAATTAGATAAAATACCTCGGTTAATATTTGCATTTCAAGGTATACAAAGTAAGCTGGTTGTATTCATAAAATACAAAAAGTTATGTTCAAATCAAATAACTACGTAACGCAATTTTAAACTTGCCCATTGTCACTCATTCAAAAGATATTCCTATCATCCTCACACAAACAAAAATCCGCTATCTTTAACTACAACTAAAATGATAAACATTGTTTTTTACAATACATATAAAATTCCTTAAGAAGCTAATAACAAACATTGGGAAAATAGGGGTTTATTTCATATGCCTCAAAGAACGAAAGCTTATTTTTTGGTGACATTCTTCTCTTAACATTTCTAAATGAAAATCTGAGCACATTTCGATGAGGTTAATAACAAACACTTGTATTAAGTTGTATATAAATGTTAGTACATAATATTTTCAAAGTCGATTTATCTAAATGGTTAACTTGAGTCACCAAATCGGAAATTTAAAATCTTTATGGGAGATTAGACAAAAAATAATGAATCTCTTCTGAATGTGAATGAGTCCTGAAGTTAATTTCGAACTTGGTCGTCTTCTTTAATTACTTCGTCTTGATTTGTATCCTGAAATAAGAAACTCACAATCAGTTTTCATTCCTAAACAATTGATTTGTAAAGAGACTTATTGATGACATTGAATACAAAGCAAAACATTCTCAAACATAACAAGGCACTTATTTCATCTCACACATACCTAACAAAATAAACAAAGCTTTTTAATTTTGCATGGTAGATTTTTTTGAATGCGTCAAAACATTAAGCTCAAGATCGTGACTCATAAAAAGTCCATTCAAAAAATCACACAAAAATTGCAAAAAAACTTGTAGAAATTATTTTCTAATTTCTAAAAATATGCAACAGTGAAGACAAATGGCACATGAATAAATGCAATAATGATAATAAATTAATATGACGAGGCATGTAAGTTATTTTCATATTTACAATTTACATGAGTAAAAGCAAAGCAGTGGACAAACAAAAGCAAATTAAAATTAATTCATTACAAAATGAGCTTTACGTGAATTTACTTGTGTTTGTAAGTGTTAGGTGTTAGTGTTTAGGTCACGCAGGAATCAACGAGCTTCGTGAAAATCTCCGCAAGCTTGATGGAAAACTCATTTATGTTTGCGAGTTCCAGTTAAATGTTAATTACATACTTTCATACAAATGTTATTTTAAATATTGAACAATGAGAAAAAATGTTAAAAATATAAGTTATGCTTTAAACCTTGTTAATTGCTACTTTTTACGATCAAGTCGTAGTACAAATATTCCAAAAATCAAAGGAATAACATCAAAATAGCAAAGTATTCACTAAATAACAATAAAAGTACAATACAAATACGATTAAGTAATGAATAAGCTTAAAGGCATATGAGTCACAACGTGTTCAAGTTAATCAAGTTAAGTTATTCAAACATTCGACGTCCGTCTCTTGAAGGAAGTTTGACTTAAAAAGGAATTGTTAAAGGAATGAGGAATTGAAGGGACTTTGAGAACCTTAAATGTAAAATTGTATTGATTTGTTATTTTAATTTATTGCTCATTTGTTGGCTTTTGAGAAAGGATTAATTATTATTAAATTAAGAGGCTGTCGTGGTTTGAGGAATTTTAAGTCTCCTTCTAATAAAATTTGAGATATTTGGGTTCCTTCCTCTCCTCACAAATCTCCTTTCTGTTCCTTTCTGCCTTCGGAGCATTTTCTCTAAAGGGGACTCGGTCGTCGAGGTCGAGATCGTCGAGGTTGTGAATACTGGTGAGGGTGTTGTGGTAGCGACAAATCGCTCATCATCCCTCTCATCCCCTTCAGATCCTGACTCATATTGTGAGGAATTCTCCTCCCCCTCATTTGTACTCTGTTGCTGATGGTGGTGATGTTCTCTCGTTTGCCTGTATGTAATGGGCAGCGGGTGTTTGGTCTTGGGCTTTTGATTGAGCCAAGACATGTCCCTGGACGGTGTTGGAGTGGAAGAGGGAGGATCCACAGACTCAAAGTAATCTGTGTCATTTGACTTGGCTTCTAACAACGTTTGTTCAATGATTTTCTCCTTTTCTCTTTCTTCGTTCCCTTCAGGGTCTTTGAGCTCTTTGCTTGGAGAGTCAGAATCGTCAGAGAATTGATCAGATGACTTGTCACTTCCATAATCTGACTTTCCTCCTTCAATCAACGATGAGTTGGAATAATTACTGTTGATTGAATCAAGGGAATATTCGCTATGCTCAACTGCCTTAGGAGAATCTTCGAATTTCGCATGAGGGAAAATGTTAGAAAAATCATTCGAGACTTCCTTAGCGGAATTTTCATTTTCAACATCTTCGTTTTCAATTTGAGCTGGAATCTTTCCGCGACTCTTCACATTCACCTTCGGGAGTTGATTTTTCCCAACAGTGACGGATTGACTGACTGAAGAAGTTACATGAATTGATTCTCCATTTTCCGAATCACCTACTTCTTTTCCTAATACGTTCCTGAGGATCGGCCTATATGGGAATATTTGGCTCTTCCTCACCACCCTTGGACCTGGAGATCTCGTTGCAAAACTTGGACGTCTGGTTGTGCTGATTGGAGTGGCCTCGTAAGAATCCCTATGGAAGGCCCGCAAACTGGCCCTTTTCCTATTCCTCATCCTCATCATGGTGGGAGAATATTGGTTAACATCTAGAGTCAGAACTTCATGAGAATCGTTGTAAGGGACGAGTTTCATTGGGAAGGTGAGATTGAAAGGACCGGCAGAAAAGGTAGAGGAAAGGAGGCGATGGCCTCCGACAACCCGCCGGGTTGCCGAAGAACCATCCAGACGGTGCCGTGGGTTAGAAAGCCTCGAACTAGTGAGACTTTGAGAAAGAGAAAGAGGAGAAGCCTGAGGTAGGCTCAAGTACTTGCCTTGTGTGGGCTCCACAGGAGCGTAATTCTGTCCCGGAGTCTCAATTTGTACATGTTCGTTCTGTGACTGCGAGTGTGAGTCAGGGGACTGGGAAGGGGAACCATACTCAGTTTGAACCGTCGGTGGTGGACCTGAGCAACATGAGCCTGAGAACGTCGGCATGGCTTGTTCAAGCCCAGCAGCTTCTTCGTAATGAACCTGAGGGACTTCCTCCGGTTGCTGTTGTTGCTGCTGGGTTTGGAATTGAGTTTGTTGAGGCAGAGACTCTGAATATCCTTGTGGACTTTGGTAACTTTGCTGCTGTTGTGCATCATACTGGGCAGGTTGATATTGAGCCTGGGCTTGTTGAACAAACTGCTGCTCAACATGAATCGGAGCAACATATTGTGGAGTCTCTGGAATTGGAGCATTGTATTGTTGGGCCTCGATCACTTGAGCTTGGACATTTTGCTGTTGATATTGCGGCTGTTGGTATTGTTGTGCCTGTTGTTGAGGTTGTTGATACTGTTGGGTTTGGAACTGCTGTTGTTGTTGTTCCGGAGCTCCGTACTCAACTTGGTTGTTCGTTTGATAGGAGTTGAAAGGCCCAGGTTGCTCGACGGTCGACTGAGAATGGACTATAGGGGCGGATTGGATAGAGAATTCATAGTTAGGAGAAGGAGCGTTCTGCTGGAGAAGAGTCTCGGGTTGCGGCAGCGGTTGGACGTACTTGGGGTCTCGCCCGCGTCCTCGCTTCCCGCTCACCGCCTCGTACACTTCGAAGGATGAGAGTCCCGGCCCGGCCCCCACGTCTGGAGTTGGTGTCGGACCGTTAGAGTCAACACTACTAATTCCCAACCCACTACTGATCACCCCAACCGTGTTATGCTTGTTAGCTGACTGTGAGTGTGAGTGAACAGTTTCGGATTGACCAAAATCTGGAGTTATTTTCTCAGCAGAGTTAACCCCACCGCTGCCGTGGTGAGGAAGAAAGCTGTTGTGAGTGTTTTGATTAGTGTGGCTCTGCGATGAGACCGTGTGAGTTTGGGAGAAATGCTGTGCAGGAGGTTGGTGTGAGTGAGATTGGGATTGAGATTGCTGGCTGTGGCTTTGGGTCACCTGAGGTGGATCATTGTTCACTTGACTGAACTGCTGATTGTATTGATAACTATTCTGATTGGCATTGGAGTGCTGGGAGACTTGGGATTTTTGAGTGACCTGAGTTTGGACATGGCTATTGGAATACTGATGGCTCGTTTGAAAATTTTGGCCCTTGTTATAATGACTATTTTGACTATTTTGGTTATTGGTATTCTGATGGTTATTTTGATTATTAATCTGCTGATTATTTTGGTGGTTATTAAAATTTTGATGATTCTGATTGTTATTATTTTGGTTATTATTTTGATGATTGTTTTGATAATTATTTTGGTGATTATTTTGATGATTATTCTGATTGTAATTATTCTGATTATTATTGGCATTTTGGCTGTGTTGGTTAGTATTGTGTGTAGCGTGGTTATTTGGTCTACGATTGTTATTTTGGTTATTGAAATTGTTTTGTGTGTTGTGCTTGTTGGTGTTTGGGATGCGGTTGACATTTGGTTGGTTATTGTGATTATTCTGGAACTTTTGGTTGTTAATTTGTCGGGAGAATTGAGGTTTTTGGTGTGTTTGTTGGTGATGAGTGTTGGGTCTATTTTGATGATTGTTGTTGTTCGAATTGTGAGAAGCTTTGTTATTGAAGCCATTATTATTATTATTGTTAAAATTTTGCCGATTTCCATTTTGCCCATTTTGGAATCGATTTTGATTCCTTCCATTATTATTATTATTGCCATTATTATGAGCCACTTGAGGATAATTGTGCGATCCCTGCGTGGCTTGTTGTCTAGGGGGATTTTGGTTCTGCTTCGTTCCTCGCCCATGTTGCCCTCGATTGTTGTTAGCTTTGGTACGACTATTGCTATTGACGGGGACCGGAAGAATTGGCCTTCCGTCAAACAAGTATTTTTGGGACGGTTGCCTATTCTTATTGGTGAAAAAGAGCTCAGCATTGGTGTGGTCCTCAACGTTGTAATTGTTAATGTGTTTAGTCTGAGTGTCACGGGGGTTAGTAGCAGCACTGGATGAGTCTGGAGGAGAGTCACCTTGGTCGTAGCCCCCGCCCGTGCTGGACGAGGGAGAGGACTCGTAGATCTGACCATCAGGAGCGTGATAGCTGGAGGAGATCTCGATGGACGCTTGGGGTGCGGAATAAATTTCTCCTTGGCTCCCTCCTGAATTGTAGCCCGCCTCAGTTTGATAATCCTGCTGTTGCTGATTGTTATACCCTTGTTGCTGACTAAACCCTTGGTTCTGACCATTGTTATTAAAGCCCTGCTGTAATTGTTGTTTCTGCTCTTGGGGATACTCTGCACTACCTGAATTGGAATTTTGGTCCTGATTGTAATCCCCGTTTTGATACTCGACCGAATTTTGCGTTTGGTCGTTTTGACTATATTGGGAATAATCTTGGCTTTGACTATTGCCATCATTTGTATACGCTTGCTGTTTCTGGGAAAAGCTTTGCTGGTTTTGCGACAAGCCATTGTTGTTATTATTATTGTCATATCCCTGAGACTGGCTCTGACCTTTGGGAGCTGTATATGAATTTTGATGGTCAGGATTGGATTCGTCAAAGGAGTTAATCGTGTTTTGGTTGTTGGTGTATTCTACAGGTTGCTGTTGCAGCTGTTGCTGTTGCTGCTGATGATGATGCCCTGCGACAAAAGCGGCGGCCTGAGGCACATTGAAATTATCTCCTAGCCCTGTGGGGAGTGAGGAATAAGCTTGCTGTGAAGGCGTCACCCTTGGGAACTCCTGTGCGAATATTTGCTGATGGGAAACTGCTGAATCCCCGCCTGAATAACCCCCTGAAGACCCGCCTGAGTAACCCCCTGAAGATCCCCCTGAATATCCGCCTGACCCTGAATACCCGCCCGAGCCAGTGGAGGAGGAAGGTGAAGAGGCAGTGCCGGATGAAGGCTGGTATTGTGCAGCCGTTGAAGAGAAAGAATACCCGCCGCTCCCACCTGAGCTCAGCGATTCTGCTCCGCCCCCGCCGCTTGAGGGATTCGGCAGAATAGGCGCAGAAAAGGATGAAGAGGAACCTTTGGAGCCGCCAGTTAGACTTCCTGGTCCTGTCGGGACTCCGTAAGCCGTTGCTGGTGGGCCGTATGAAGGAGCCGGAGAGCCATAGTTAGACGATGGAGCTTGACCGCCTGAATATCCCCCAGTTGGTCCGTTTGTTGGGGTTCCGTAATTTGGCCTTGGAGCTGAGTATGAGCTCGTTGGTCCTAATGCAATTTTTAATTAATTGAATTTAAATAGTTTATAATGAGTTTAAATGTGAAAATGTATAATAAATTGATTTTGTCTTCTCTGTTTCGAATTTTACCCGCAATGCTGCTCACTGGTTGAATCACAATAAATCTATAAAACATTTAGTTTAATTTCATGTGTATTTTATTTGTAATGGTGTTTATATTGCAATTAAAATTATTTTATTATATTTAAAACGAAATTCGGTAAAATTAAAATGTATTAAATTATAAAATTTTATTGAATAACAAACCCTGACTGTGAAGGGCCAACGTTTCCGCCTCCACCTGAATAACCTCCCGTTGGTGCTCCGTAACTTGAGCTTGGTGTTCCGTAACTGCTACTTGGGGCTCCATAACTCGAACTTGGTTTCTTTCCTCCACCGCCGCCTCCCTTTCCACCACCGCCACCGCCGCCGAAAAGACCACCAGCACCACCGCCTCCCTTCAATCCACCGAAGAGTCCACCGCCGCCTCCTTTTCCTCCGAATCCTCCAGTAAGGCCATCAAGTCCACCTCCGAATCCTCCGAAACCACCGCCGCCGCCACCTTTGCCTCCTGAGGATCCTCCGCCGTAACCTCCGCTTGGAGCTCCATAGCCGCTGCTTGGTCGTCCTCCTGAATTTATAAAAACTTCATGAGTTCATTCAACTCTTTGTCATCATGAGTCAAAAGTGCATTTGTATTTTCACACATTAACACAAAACTTTTCGTGTGTTTGTGACAAAAGTGCACTCTTACTTTTTATACAAAATACCAAAAATGCACATTTTTGTATTATAATGATGCATAATTGTAAAGATGATTTACAAACGATACGATGATTTAAATTTTTACATTGTAAATTTACAACCAGAACTTTTTATTTGATTACAACAACTTACTTATTGTTAGTTATTATACCTACTTATTTAAATGAACATTTACACTTTCTTTCGGCATATCTTTATTTTCTTCCTAATCACTACATACTTTTGTAAAATTAAGATTTATAAAAAGGTGAATGTGGAAATTTTGGTACGGTGGGAGTGAAGTGTTTAGATGTCGTTTGAAGTAGCAAAAGACACATTTAGGGTTTCAAAGGAAAAAGTAAAAGTTGAATGCGTAATGTGGTGGCAAAAGAGTTGAAGCCCCTTCGTGCAAGTGGATCTCTGTAATGAACATTTTTGGGAAATGGAGTGAAGAGATTTTCGTCCTCCTCCTCGTCATTCGTCTTGGTTCGTGTGGTAGGGAAATGAGTGGAGGGAGCGACACATGGAGTTGGACGGAAAATCCCATTATATTTCGCCACAGAGTCATAAAGTGATAATCGGTCTGTTCATTAAATCCCTCTTATTGTACTTTCTTCCTCAAAATACAGTCCATGTCATTCGCTCATTTTTTCATGAAGGGAGATGAAGCTGATTATCTCATTCTTACCTATTGTCTCTTTTCACACATTTGTTTTCATCTGACACATATTAGCCGTATTAGCTATTCATGAGATTGTACCTTGGCGTTGCATGCTGCAAATGTATAGCCATTCCCATTTATTGTCAGGACACGAGTTGTCAACTTAAATCTTGACTTACATCAAACATCTTGCTAAAATTTAAATTTCCCTAACTGTTTCTTTACATAAGGGAACATTAAATTCGACGATTTAACATTGTAATATACTGATAATTGTACCTTGCTTTTACATTAAGATATCTCATTTTATTTGCATGAATTTAAATATGAATTAAAAAGAAAATCAAAAGGCTTCGTTACATTCAAGAATTGATAAGGAATAAAAATCATGTTTATATAAATAAATTGCAGATCATTTAATAAAAGATCTTATAAATGAGGAAGGAGGAATTTTGCAATTCTATCATGCACCCATAGAAAATTGTCTAATAATGAGCCTTTATTGGTATATGGGTCTTGTAAAGAAATATGCATACAATGCCCACCTGTATTTTCATTGTAAGAAATCTTTGGCCGTATCTTATCTCCTAATTAGAATGCATAAATACACATATAGGAAGAAGGAAGGCGGATGTTGATGATAAATTTGCACTTCTACGCTCCCTTATAAATGCATCCCTCATTTGCAAATCGGTGATAAAAGTATTATTGCAAAGAGAGAAAAGTGGCACATGGGCACGCCATCGTCAGTCATGGCATGTTATTATGAGATCATTTACATTCCATTCCAAACAACTCTGGAATTTGAAAGAGAAATTATTGAAGTATAAATCTACAGACCCAAATCTACACCCAAAGTGGTGACGAATGTATAGGATTGATAAATGTAAAAAAACGTTACTTGATTGGTGCAAGAGTCAGTCGGTCAAAAGTGCAGGTCTATTTTTTGTCAAAGATTAAAAAATACCTTGGTTGTAATCGTAAGTCATGGGACGAGGGTCGTAAGGAAAGTTGTAATAGTCATAATTAGGGAATTGCGTTGGGACAGTTTCTTCTCGTTCCTTAATTTCATTCACAATTTCATTGATTCTTTGGAATTTTTGACGACTCATAAACCTCGGTCGTTTCGCTCTCATCGTCACATTATTTTCTCTTGGGGGTTCTTCTTCTTTAGAAATCTCCTCTGCCGTGTTAAGCTGAGGAGCTTCTAAAATTATGCTGTTATTGTTTTCATTATTTTCAGGTGCTTGGGTTGTTGTTCTTGGTCTTTCTCTCATTCTTTGACTTGTTCTAAGCCTCATTGGTCTTCCTTCTGGGTTAAATCTCTGAGTTGGCCTTCTTCGTCTCCCTTGGGGTTTTGCAGTAGTTGGGGTCGTTTGCTGTTCAACTCTAGGTTTTTCAGTTTGCAAAATTTGTCTAGGTTTTTCCATCTGTTCCATAAGTGTGAGATTTGAATTCATTTGTTGATTTGCATTCGGCATGAACACCGTGTTTTTACCCCTTTGTCTCATCATTGGTGGCATATTTGGCATCTTCATTCTTTGGGATTGGAAAGATTGGAAATCTAATTGGAAATTAACTTGGGGTGGTTGGGTTGGTTGTTCAGTAATTCCTTCGCCAATTTCATTACTCATTTCATTTTGGGTCAAGGCGGCTGGAGTGGATTCCTTTACACTCAAAGGCCCTTGTTTATGATTGTAAAAACTCCCTGTGGTTGGTTGAGCAAAAGCGTTACTTTTCTGAGCATTAAATTGGCGATAAGGGTTCCTAAAATTGCTATTAGGATTAAATCGATCAAATTGCAAAGGTGTTGGGACAGTCGAGGGATTATTGTTGAAAGCTACTGTCGGAAAAACCTCATTTGTACCCGCCGTTGGGGAATTGAGAGGAAGAGCAGAAGTTTGGAAAGTTGCGTTATTTGCCCCGCCCATCACATTTTGATATTCATTCACAGGGAAGGGAATGAACTGAATGAATTGATTCAAGTTGGAAACATTCTCTTCAGAGATCTTTAAGTTATTTGGATCCGAAGGGTGTTTCACTTCAGACTCCATGTTGTTCATCAACCCCATTAAGTTGCGGAGCCAATGCATCAAATCCCCGTTCTCGACAGGTTTAATTGTTGGTGTCTCCGAAGATGCCATTTGATATGAAGGATACGGTGAATAGCCAGTCGACCCAGTGGCTGTAGTTGGCCAAGGGGAAGCTCCCCATCCAGTGTATCCATTGTTCCAAGGGATGGGGGCAAAAGTCGGAATGGTCGTTGGGGCGGGAGTTGTGGTCGGTTCAGGATGAAGAGCTCTGATGATCATTTTCTTCAAATCCGTGATTTTTTGTACCATGTCGAGAAGCATCACTAAGATCTCAGGGGTGCCTTGAATAAACTTACAATTGACCATCTTATCCTTTTAAGCCTTATACAAATATTAGTATTTTTCCTTTATGATGGTATTACAAGATTTGCCAATTCCGGCTATTATCTCTTACAAATGCATTATTAAATATTTGTTTTTCTCCTTTTTACTGTATTTGCTTATCCAATTGATGTTCAATTTCCAATTTCCATTATTACTTAAATTTTCCCTTTTTCCATTATAATTATCACAGAGTCTGGGTGGGTATTAAATATTAGCTCAACAATGGAAAGGTCATTGGTTCGTCCCAATTAACCGCAGTGGCTCTCTCACTCTTTTAAGAAAGTTTCGGAAACTCTCATCGAGTAGAGTAATTCGGAAGTAAATGATTACAACTTACAACCAAACCTCACCTCTGGCGTAAGGCTATTACTCTCAATGAGTCTGAATGAAGAAGCCCCCCTTTGTTTTTATCATCCCACACTCACACCTCACCCGCGTTAGCGGAAATGGAAGGGAATGGAAATGACAAATTAAAATATGAAAGTGAACCCTGAACTTCACGATAAGGACAATCGAGATTAAATCCTCATTACATAGTTAGCAGGTTAGGAAAATGATTGAGGCAGGCGGTTGTAATAAAAACAAATGGTGGTGGCTATATGTCTTTCATTGTCATCCCACCACTTACTTCATTTTTCTATCCACTTACAATCCAATGCTTAAGAACTGAGAGGTGCTAGCAGGGAATTACTATTACTTATACAGGTATTTATGTATATGTAAGGTAAGTGTTATTCTTTTCTATTATTCTCATCTTCCGGAACTCATTGAATATAAATGTAAGAGAGAACGGTGGAAGAATGTAAAAGACACTATGGTCGTATCACATCATCGGACATCCTATGGGAACTGAAAGGAAAAGTGTAGGTTCCTCTGGCCGTCGCCTTCCCACGGCTTTGAATCAAACGACGTTCCATCACAGGGAAAGTTTCTACTTGTTCTACTAATAACCCACACATAAATTAAGGCATTCCAATGACTCGCTGGCTAATCCCACCTTTATTTCTGAATTACTCATTTTAATACAAGTGCTAAACGACTCATTCTTCTTCTCAGGAATACATTATTCTACTGATTCCAACCACCGTTAAGGTCCGCTATTTTTAACTACGCTTCTACACGGATTCGCAAAAACTCATAAATAATTACACACGTTTGAGTAGGTATGCATATTTTAAAAAAATATACCACAATGTGTATAAAATGTATTTGTTCACGACGTGTCTATTTAGACACCAATTCCTTTGTCTATCCCTCGTACTTAATATATGTTTATAGATAAAAAAAATATATATTATATGCAAATGTCGGCTGTATAGGAAAAACGAAAGCATGTTGGGAATTTAGCAAATGGTAAGTAGAGTTGAAGATGAGTCATGAGATGAGTTGGTTGTCACAATGTACAATTAGGACGTATTAAGTTCGTGTAGAGGGAAATGAGAACTTGGGCATGGCGTATGGTAATGGTATTTGAGGAGCCGTGAGGATCTCCAATTCAATTCGTAATCCATTGTGTCTGAGGGAAGCGGATCTGTTGGAGGTGGCGAAGAAGAGGGAAAGTTGATTGAATGGAGAAACAGTGAGAGGAGTTGGGAAGATTATCTCAGGATAAGGAGCCATTTTCGAAGGCAGAGAAATGAACCCCCTGTCGACTCCACAAGTTTCACTTCCTCGTCCCTCTTCGTCTAATTCTCATTCATCTCCCTCATTGGGATAATTATCATTCTATACGGCAAATGTCGGTCTGTTAGACGGCTAAATCTACCTTTATGCATTTTATGTCAGTTTTACCCGACAGCTCCTTTTCTATTTCTCATTCGCTTCATTAAATACGTCATAATTGAGACTCAAAACAATTCAGACCATTTATAAAACATTATGAATTAAATTAATGATATAAACCAATAATAAAAGTAGACATTTGGAATAACTAGATAATGACTTAAGTAGGTGAATGTTCTTTATGATTGTTTATCTATTGTTAAATTCCAATTATCCTCAAAGATGAAAATTACTTATTTTTAAAAATGTCAAATGTTGGGTCTTTATATGCAAAAAGTTTACCTTTTCCTCCTCCTCCGCCGCCGCCGCCAAGTCCGCCAGCAAGTCCACCAAGCCCTCCGGTCAATTGTCCGGTGAGAGATCCAATGTTGAGGTTCTGAAGACCATTTTTCAGCGTCTTTCCTTTCTCTACAATTCCCTTTCCAAAGCCTTCAATGATGCCACCCTTGGCGACGATGAGGTTTCCTTTCGTCTTAATGATCTTCCCCTTTATGGCAATGATTCCTCCTTTTATGGCTTTAATCGCTCCGACGATCGCTCCTTTGATTGCGGCCTTTGCGCTGATGATGTCGTTGAGACCTCCGAGTCCGAATCCGCCGCCGCCACCACCTTTGCCGCCACCGCCACCTCCCTAATTTTTAAATAATTTATGCTCGTTTAAACCAAAGCCGTTTAATTAACTATTTTATATTTATAAAATAAATTATTGCAGTATTTTAATATTAGTATAATTTATATGTATTCATCCAAAGATTTCCTTTTGGTTATGAAGTTATTTAATTTTAATTTCATTAATATTTTGGGGTCTTAACAAATAATAAATAACTAATGTAGAATTAATAAATCTTCAATAAATTACCTTTGGTGGTCCATAAGTTGATTTTGGTGGTCCATAAGAAGCCTTTGGTGGGCCGTAAGAAGACTTGGGTGGAGTATAATCATATCCACCAGTTGGTGGAGCATATTTGGGTGGAGGGGGTCCATAAGATGTTGGTGGCGGTCCATAGGACGCTGCAGGAGGAGGTCCATAAGAAGGAGCTGGAGCGCCGTAAGAATTAGAGGGTTGTGGGGCAGAATATCCCGTCAATGGAGCATCTCTCCTCCATCTTCTTAAACCCGTACTGGAACCGGAAGCTATGAGGGACAAGGTGACGATCAGGCCAGCCGACCATTTCTGAAATAAAACAACACTCTTTAAATCATCTTCAAAACTACTTAGCATACAAAGAGAATTTTAAAAATGGTAATTCCCCATTTTAATGACGATCCTGATCATCATTTCCTTCACATTGAAGAGAGTGAAATTGATAATTGATGTGCATATTGACAGGAGAAATGAATAAATAATGTGGAAAGTGATTGATAGTGAGATGGGTAATAATAATACTCCGGTTGAATGATTTTCATTGGGACCGATAGAAGAAAGTTGGATGTGGCCCATATGGAAATATTATTATTGAAAGGGAGTCTGATTGTGTGGGTCATAATTATGGGCAGTGACATAGATAGAAGAGCGGAGTAAAGTATTGACGCCGTGGAAATTGTGACGGTTAAATACGAGACGTCGCACCTGCATAGCATTAAAAACACTGCGGCCCAAACTCCTCATTGTCTTCATCCCGAGATGGCTCATTAAAAATGCATATGTGGCTCTCCTCAAACAGCGCGTCTCTCTCGTCATGCCAATCTCCCTCTCATTCAACAGCTTCATCAACCCGTTACCATCTTCGTCCACACGTCAACTCCTTCATTTTTTTATATTTGTATTTGACAAGTTCAAGATTCTATGTATTTTGACATTCCTCACTTTAGCCAATTTTTTCTTTTTTATATCATTGTCCATAATAATGTAACAAGGGCTTGTTTAGGCTTATATTAACACCATATTTTAACTTGGCGGCACTCGCTATTGAACATCATTAAATTGTACTTGAATTTCAATCATTATGGAATGAAATTCATTATAAAAAATCTCTTTGTGAATTTCATTTTTTAAGTACTTATACGCACGGCCATATGTAGTCTAACAATAAGTTTTGTATGTACTTGTATATGTAAAGTACGTGTATGGCGGTTGGTATGTACTTACATATGGGACCATTTGTTATTAAATAAGAATTTACATGTATGTAAATAAAGCGTATTTTAATGAAGTTGTATGCAAATAAAAAGAAAGGGGTGAGATGGTGAGATAATGGGATTTTAATGAGAAGAAGCTCTAATAGAGAAGGGGGAATGAAGATGAAAGTTTGAATGGAGACAGATGGGGAAGAGAAATGATAAGAATGGAAATAAGGTCACTTGGTTGTCGAGAGTTAAGTTTAGACTTTTCAAGATCCTCCTCCTTTACTTGAGGCATTAAAAAGGCCCCCGGCCGACGTGCCTCTCTCAAGAGAAGGCAAATACACCGTGTATGAATAATATTTCCACCGGAGGAATGAGCCGGCCGTACCTGACCAACATTCGCACAAGTGATTTGGGAAAGTTCATTCGGAATGTCAATGAACTCACAGGAGCCCTCAAAAGTCAATACGTGGAGTACCCTCAACCATCTCTCACGTTTTTGAACCTCACAATGACAAAATTTTACATTATTTACATTATGCATTCTCCAATTATTCGGCCTTTTTGAATGTAGAATTTATGGGTAAGTAATTAATAATTTTAGCATAAGGTGATTGATGGCAGAATGATAAATTTATATGGTACATGGTCAAAATTATTGCATATGAGAACGATTTTTCTGTTTTGATATATTGGAGATATTTATACAATTTAATTATTATAAAAAAAGTGAATCGGGAAATTATTTTAATCTGTTTTCAATATGATCGAGAAAATGCAATTGTGCTAAAATGAACAATTCAGATGAGCATCTTTCTAGAATTCCTAGAGTATGAAGAAATCCTTTGGAATTTTCTAAGAAACACCACAAAACACCTTTTAATTAAAATAATATGAATGCGTCTAAATAAAAACGCGTGAGATAAACAGTTTTACAATTTGGCAGTTAGTAATAAAACGACTAATTCCACGAATCTCAATAAGGAAGGAAAGATGAAAAGAAGATCCGTAAACAAATTGGAATTAAGAATGAGAAGCGAGTGAATCGCGTGGCGGCTTCTTTGTCTCAAAAGATCACCCGGACAAGATGAATCATAAGATAAGAATGGGCCATCGAAAGAAAGAATTCGTAGAAAGGGAGAGGAGCGTGACTCTCAATCAGGCTTCCGATTCTCCCCCACACACGCACTTTGATTCCTCTCTATCAATTGGTATCTATCTCTCTCTTTCTTCCAATTCCAATGTTCCAAATCGAACACATACTGAAGATTTGAAAGTATCATTTGGATTTCAATTGGCCCAAAGCACTGTGTCCAATTTGGTTCCCTATCTGTTCCTATCTCCTCCCGTGGATCAGTCACTCATTTAATGAATTAATATCGAGGGGATTCCCTATCTGCTGTGTGCGGGCTCGTTGACCAGCGGCCGAATGAGGACGAAGGGAAGTGAATGGGGAGAGAAAGGGGTAAATACTCCGCGATGCTCAATGAGCTCCTTATTAATGATCAATCAAAATGGGAGAGACAATGAGAGTCTCCTCGAGGAATACATTTGGAGAGATGTGTAGTAGGTCCTTGCCCTGACCACGAAACTCGGTCTTATCATTGGAGAGACACAAGTGGCGTCTCACATAACTTTCCTCATTAGCCACACCGCCATCCGTTGATCCCAATCCTCCCTTATCTCACTTTCGATTTCTCATTCTTCTATGAATAATTTAAATTTTATAATTAGGAAAAAACATCATGCTTTTTAATTTCAGTCAAGTTAAAAGTAAAATAAGCCATATACCAATATAGTACAAAACTTATACAAAAGAAAATATCGAGGAATTTTGTATATTTGCATAATAAAACATATCAATTTTATTTAACACCTTATGCAAAATTTGGATTATAAAGATATTTTTCAAGTATCCAACTGTCATCAGTTTATTAAGATTTCAAAAACATTGTATAACTTGACGCATCTTTGTCTACTGATGAACATGACTCAATGTTGGACATATTTCTGTATGTTCCGTGTTAATGGTCTATTAAAAATAAATAATGAAAACCAAAATTATAAAACAAAACAAGTTTTCTGTTTAGATTTACAAAAGCGTATTGTAAGTTTACATTCTTTATATGTTAAATGCCTGTGGGTCTTTGTCTGTGTATCACATTACGTTTCCTCATTACTTTGTGCAAAATCATTTGATGATCTCCTCGCCCTCGAGGACTGCATACGAGACGTGTTAATTGTGTTAATTGAAATTGTTCTTACATGGCAAAGTTTTGTGAAAAACTTTCTCTCGAATCTTCTTAAAACTCCTCAGTTTTCCATGTTAGCTAACTTATGTTTTAAATGTTTAGCGACTTAATTATCCTCAAACTCTGAGCTTCATCGAGTCTTTTGTCATGTAAAAACATTTAGATTCCTTTCAAAGGGTTCAGATGAGGAAGAGGAAAGGAACTTTAACCACTCGGTTACTCATGGAAGGAAAAACCCATGAAGATTGATTGAAACTTGCAGGAAGAACTGGACTTGTTTTTAAGACACAAAATTGCATCTTGTCATTAACTCTTTTCGCTCTCGCTCAACGAGTTTATCATTACGATCAATCAAATTAAAATATAAAAAGTTACCGGTTACAAAAGATTCATCTTGCATCATGGGTCCTTTTGTTACACAAACAATATAACTAAAAGTGCATTAGCATACTAACGCACATGCACTCAACCGTGCAAAAAATTTGCAAAACATTTGTAAACAATTTTCTCCTCATCCACAATAAAAAAATTTAATTCAAGTTAAAAATTCCATTAAAATTCAAATCACATAAAATAATTACTCAATAAATAAAAAAAATGATATAAAATGATGAAAATTATATTTTTTGTTTCAAGATTTCCTTACTTGAATTTAACTATTTAGTATAGTTAAAAATTAATTATTTAATATCATACTTATTGCTAAATTAAGCCCCGTTAGCTAAATAATTTAACCTGGTTTTTGCACAAGCAAAATTTAATTATGGATATGAATTGGTAAATGAAATGGAAAGATGGATGGATTAACCGTTCAAAATGTAGGGTAATTAAATGTGAAGGTAAACATCAGCAATTTGGAATGTAATGGTTGAATTGCTGAAGGGATTTTGTAGGTTGAGTACACATCTTCAACTCCCAGTTTCACTCACTTCATTCATTTAGATGGGAGATGTTAATCACCCTCGGTAGGTTATTTATTCTATTCTCCATTGATCCTATTATTCTCCCTCTTTCATTCTGATACCCTCGCACCTCATCATTATCCCCAATTCTGAGCCTATTTATTATACCAGAGTGGGATGTTGGGGAGGCTAAGCGGGCTTGACACGGTTTCCCTTATAAATCAAACATTTAAATGTCCCATAATCCTTCTTGGTTGGAAAGCGAAATAAATTTGAGATCTTTTGGCACTACGGAGTGGAATAGAAAACCATATGAGAGTCGGTGAAGGAAATTGGGCGAGAAACCCCTATTAACCGTTTTAAGCTGAATGTCAATGTGTCGAACTAGCATTGTGTGATTGGACTATATACGTACTTTTGCCCATTGTTCTTTTGTAAAAGGGCTTCATAACGACAGATTCGTCTCATATCATTTCTCTCATTGTGAACGTCGAGTAAGAGTGAGCCGTCCATTTAAACTCCATGAAAGGAGTGGACGAAAGTGAAAATTGTTCCATACACATCTTGGTTAAATAAAAGAGTAGTCAGTTAAATGAATTGAACAATAAATATGAAAATTAGTTTTATGATTTCATTTAAGAGATTAATGAGTTAACCAAAGTTCTTTTTGCTCACGGTTCAAAAATATTCCATTAAAATTTTCAATCAAAATATCCCTCAAAATAATCTTCATATACGGTATACCATATACCATGTATACCATATTACTGTCAAAAATATCTCTTAAAATTTTATGAATAATAAAGATTGAATAAAGGTTAGCAATTTAACTATAGGTATAATTTGTAATTTCAATAATTTCATACAGTTATGCTAAATAGGGATTGTTTATACTTTAATGATAATCCTTTGAATCAAACATGGTAAAACAACTTCTTGATTGAAAGAACGTTGTTTAAAAATTGAAGGAGTGAGAAAATGAAAATTGAATGTCATTCCGCTTCTCAATCTCTTCATTGAGGATCTTCGTGGCCCGGATAGAATTTGTACACAGAAGAAGGATATCAAAGTAAGTATTAATCCTTCCCTTACAAATATCAACTTTTCATCCTCTTCACATTTCCATTCATAATGTCTCACTCATATACTCCCTTTGTGAGCTATACCACATAGTCAAGTTCAGCCGACCGAAATCCTTCGATATTATGAGTGAAAAGAGATTTCCGTAAATTAATTTAATCCTCCATTCTTCTCTTCTGAGGAGAAAAAGAAGAGCAGCCTATTTCTCCATCACATCTCTTTTGTACAGAAAGGAGAATTGAGGATGAGAGTTAAAATCTCCCTCCTTCAACTTGGCCCCAAATTCGGCTCACCGACTCAAAAAATGAGTAATGAGTAAAAGTGGAAAATGTCTTACTACGATATACTTACTAAATTATAAAGCTATAAAAATCCTCTTTGAATTCCAAAATACAAAAAAATACTTTTCCTTCTCAATTACTTTTAAAAGGAATCTAAAAGAAAAAAAAGATAAATCCCATTCAATTCCTAACTTTATCATACGCAGTTAATTCAAAAGACGTTACCAACTGCTTGCTATAGTCTTAATGTTAGCACAAAATGATTTTATTCTATGATTTCCTTCAAATAAAATATGCCCATGGTCTTGTCAAAGATGAATATGAACAGATATAAATTATAAATAATAAATGAGTAAAAGACTCTTACCTGTAATTGATTCCGTCTCATGATGGAATGTATTATTAGGAGAAGTCACTTCTCCTCTCCAAAGTTCCTCAGTCGTCAGGCGAGCTTATCGAGTCTGACACAGGGCGAACACACTTGGGTGCCCTTCTGTTGGGCTCGAGGAGTGTTGGGTGACTGGAAGTGAGCTGACTCCTCGTCGTGGGAACCTTCTTGGTGAGAGTCGAAGGAATGAATGCCCCACCGTGGATTCCCATGTATGCTTTTATCCCACCACCTTTCCGGATACGTCCCAAGCTGCCCAACAGCCCCTCCACATACACAGAGAGTCTGCACCTTCTTTAGTAATATTAATAATGGATATGAAAATATGCGACGGTCTTCGCTTCACCGACTTTCTCCCTCCACCTTCATCATCATCCCTTCGGCCGAACACATTCCGCCAACCACTCCCTAAATTAACCGCCAATTACACCACTCACCCAACTCACATACCACACGGGGAAAAATTATACATTGCCTTCATATAATTAATATATCCATTACACATTTCATTGAAAGAACGTTTATGCTTTTGACCAACTGTGTTTATTTACATAAGCTCAATCTCTCCCCTTTCTCGACTGGAGTTTGAGGGTATTTGCAGGGATTGAATGGTTGGGTAGCAATAAGTATTTCCCTATCCTCTCATTAGCACCTTCTTAAACCCTGTTGACTTTTGAATTAATGAACCTTCTCAAAGTGAGTGACTCTTTAATGAAATGAAATGAGACTGGTCATGTGTGTTCTCTGCACCTTTTACAAGATCCTAAGAATTGGTCAAACGGCCCATTTAAATTATTATCATTTATTATAACGAGAAAATTAGGAGTTTGGAACAAGGGGGATTTATTTTACATCCGTGCATATTAATACGATGTACTCATATGTACTGGAATTATTGAACCCTCAGTATGTACGTAACGGAATTAATAAACCTTCTTTGTCGCGTGTGAATGAAGAAGGTGAAGCTCGTTTATCTTCTTTACACATCACTTGGCTCTCGAAAGGAAATACAAAATAAGGTCCTTCTTTTCCCTTTTCTCATTTCCACAATATTATTATGCGAAAACAAAACTCAATGCATCAATGCATTTGATAGCAGTTGTGTATAAACATAAAAAACTTATATAAAAAGACTTTTCAAAGATCTTGTAAATATTTTAAACATCTTCTCTGCTTTTATTCCAATTTATACAATTGACGGAATTTTGACATCATTTGTAAAGAATGTTTGGAATGTATAATAAATGATTACGGGAGATTATGTCTTGTTCCTGTCTTCCTTCCGAGAGTTCAAAGAAGGAGCAATTAATTAAATTATCCTCTTCAATGCACTACACTTTCCTTTTCTAATCCGTTTTTTATAGGAAGCTCTATTCCGGCTTATGTATGTGCTCTCCATTATCCTTCTCTAATAACAGGAATCCGACAAATTATGTTTCGAATGATCCAATTCTTTTCTTTGCCATGACAAAGGTTATAAGTCTTATAAGGTATTATTCGAACTCATAAAATGCGTAGTGAAATAACTGGATGCAATCTGTAAAAGTAGTTAATAATTGTATTCTTTAATGGTAGAGCACAGTGATAAGTATATGTCTAAGGTGTATAGATCAGGTCTATTCTATATAATAGAATTATGACGATTTACAATTTAGTGATTTCATTTTATAATTTTAATCATGAGTTCATTCTTACCATGAGCCTTCTTGAAAGTCATCGTAATAAGCAAATGAATATTTTCTAATACAATGCTATAGAATGCATAATAAAGAGAAACCGATTCACGAGTCGCATGAAACAATTCCTTCTTTAAAAATCCTTGCAACCTCATATTTATTTAATCTTCTTATTTTTTATCCAATTTCTTTTGAACAATTCGTTCACTCTTCCTTTATCACTGCAAAGATCTTAATTATTTACTTGCTTGCTAATTGAGACTCATGAGCGAACAACCATAAATTTCCTTCTCGTTATGTTAATCTTCAATTTTTATTCCATTTACTTCCTCTCCATTCTTTGCGCTAAACTGTTGAACACGAAAGAACTGAAGTCAAACCGACTTGTGGAAATAGTTCAAAATGACACGGCTATGTTAATGATGAGCTTAATGCAGCTTCATTTCCGTCTTTTGAATATTGAATATGGAGCAAGGATTTTCTTACACCTCGTTATTGTACGTAACATGTAGCCCAAGATGGGGTGACAAAGGAAGTCAGTCAACTGTCACCCGTCACGTTAACTCAAAAGGTTTTTATCTGTCAGCGGAACTCTTCCTCAACCGCAGGTATTAATCATAAATTGCTCATCATTTCTTTTTAATTTTTTTTGTTAAATTGACCATTAAATTTAATTTACCTAATCAGATCAGCCATTAAGTAAAGCCTTCCTGGATTATCTAGTTAAATAAATGAATACATATTATATAAATAAAATAATTAAATTATATGCTATTTAATGAACAATTCACCAATTAAGATATTGCAAAATGAAATAGATAATATGGTACAAATTTAGAATTTTTTGGAAGGTTAATTACATGGTCATAGATGGTTTTATCTTTTCATCAGAGATCTGGATCACTTCACCTGAGATGAAAAAGAAATGAACTTCTCGATCTCTTACTTCATCTTCCCTGCCGACCCATGGAGAAGAGAATAAAAGCTCACATTGAGATTCATAGGGAGGAATTGAGAACTTCTTGCACCATGTGTGTGCATTGTTATTATACAGATGCATTTGAGGGAGCAAGAGGGCAGAAAGGACCTGAACAATGAAGTTATGAAGTCATATCCAAACATGAAGCGAGAGTTCATGGGCCGTCCAAAACAAAATATGATCGCAGATCATGTAGATATGAGAAGTGAGCTCAAAGTTTATTAAGATCTAACCCGCTACCGGCAATATTCTCACAAGGAGAATTCTTACACCTATAGTTTAAGATAAAGAATTGAAAGAGTAGTTAAAGGTAAAGTCTTATAAGGCGTCTTGATCTTGATGACTATATTACGAGATCGACAGGATTCACGGTAATTCTAACGAAAATGCATTTATTTTCAAGTTTAATATTCATGTTTACTCAAGTTGGAAAACCCCTATTTAAAATAATGGTTCTGCATACCTAAATGTCTTCATATGTGTACTACATATTGTAGTATGTAGGTTGTTGTGTCCACTTTTATGTATATGATATTTACCTAAACGTAGTTAAAGTTAGTATCTTGTATCCCGTATATAATACAGGTATATAAATGTAAGCATTTCAAGCAGCAATATTTACGCTCGGTGTATTTTAATCAACAAGTAAAAGTTTTACATTGTAAAATATTTAATTCTGAGCAATGTGAACTTTATATGTGTCATCTTAAAATTACTTTGTTGATGAAAATTACAATTAATTGAATGTGATTTGTAAAGAACGATGTGGACCAAGTTTTAGTTTCTTCACTTAATAGTAAGGTAATAGACAAACTAACAATTAATAAAGTCATTAGGTAGTTAGTACAAATTGTAACCTTATAATTAAATGGTGAATCGAATGAATATTAAACGCGATCTTTAATTACTGTATGGTTTCTTAATTAAACTAGGCACACTTTGTACAAATTACGATAATATGATTAAATGATTAGCTTGTTTGAAGTACACGCTTAAACTAAAAAAATGCTTATGTTGTTATTTAACTGACAGAGTTGAATGCTCATAAGTTTCAAGGTTTCTATTTACTATATGTAAGTTACTAGTTATTGTATTGAATTGTTGTGCTTTGAGGGAGTTGAACTCTCCTCATTCCCATACAAAAGCGAAAGAATGAATGAAGTATCTTTTGGGCCATGAAATAATTAGATAATTACGGTTAAACTAATTTTCCTATTAAACTACCCTATACCTATTCCCATGATCCGAATTTAAAACACAGTACATACTAAAAATTCACGGTTTAAGTATTTTAACACTATAGCTCTTGAGCTAAAGCTCAAATGTTGAACTATCCGTGAGAAATTATTCAATGATCATTTTTTCATTTATTATATTATAAGAGTAATTATAACTTACATTATAACTTACTTACATTTAGTTAGTACATGGAAAATTTGTTCAATTGGAAGCATTAATTGTATTTTATAACAGATTATGATTTTTGGTTTTTGACCGATTTTTCATGCGGAAAATTTATTTAAAAATTCTTATCACGTACTTTTTAGTAAACAAATATCTTTTATAATGAATTTCATAGTTTTAACCCCAAACAACATTTCCACTTAAAATATGAATCATTTAGTGAGCTCATATTTCTCATGTTTTGGAAATTCACACTCAAAAGTCTACCTGAGGCCTGAATTGCGGAAATGAATTTAGGAAGTCGTGTGAGGGAGGATTCATCTCATGTTCGAAGATGATGGAAATAATGAGGGAATGTAATAGGTCGTAATTTTGCATCATTTATTCAATAAAAATGGTTTGGGTGAGTGAAATGCCTCTGCAGTCTGCAGAATGGCTTTATGTGAAGCTGAGCGAGCGAGTGAAACTTTCTGTATACTTCTTGTATATATTGTAATTCATCCCTTCCTAATTTCTTTGTCGCCTCTCGGGCTCAAAGGATGATAAAGAGCCTCGACTCTCCGCCGTGAAGATCAATGGGCTCCACTTACAATGGACATAATGTGGATTCTCCCACACGAGTTCTTTTTCTCTATTATGAACCATTATATGATCAGTCTTCCTTTTCGAGTCCCAATAAGGCCCATTTACATTTGCATATATTTATTATGTCTTTTAAAAAGGACATGGACCTTTGGAATTGAAGAATTTCTAAAATAATTATTAAATTTCAGATGCACCTCATTGGATGAAATAACTGCTTATTAGGCTCAAATTACCTGTGCATGTTCTTCTTTCACCTTTACGCATCTTATACTTACTTATAAATTACTATATCAAAGCTTAAGATACAATTGCGTTTACCATAAAAGATTGAATTATACCTGCCAATTACATTACGTTGCACGCTTATGTCAATTATTATTCAAAAAATCCAAATAGAGGATAAAAGTAAAAGCAAAACTTCATCAATAATAAGTAAATAATAAGAAAATCTTGCAAATTAGGATGGCGTTTGATATAACGTGGGTTTACTTTACATAGTTAGGTTCACAGTGAGGAAGTGCGAGAGCCTTAAAGAAAATAATAATACAATTAAATCTGAAGTAAAGATAAGTTATTGGGGCTCAAGAAAATTCAACATGCAAGCTCATTATGGTCATTATAATCGCATCTAATTAGTAAAGCTTATAGGCTTAAACTTAATTGTTTGACGTGACAAAGGAAACCTTGTTTTTTGAAACGATGGTTTAAAAGGAAACTGAATGTGAACATCATTTGTTACATACTGGACAAAGATAAAATTCAAAGTAAGATGCCTACCTATAGTATGTATCCAATATGTATAGGTAGTACATTCTGTAGAAGTGCAAAGAATTTTAAATCGTTTTCCATTTCCACCATGTAGTGTTTGAATTTTATATTTCCTACTATGTATGTATATTGGGAGATTGTGATGTTACCATCACAGCCGCGCAGGCCTAGAGGCCCATTGCAGTCTATCTCAGTCTATTTACAAGCATTTCTTTACTTCGTATGGCACACATTATCAATATTAGATTGATATGTTTGTTTCCAGTGGAGAGACGATTCATACTATAATAATGATAACAATTTTAACTTTAACAATATTGAATTATGGTCTTAAAATTAAGTTATAACAATAGGCAATATGTATTATGAATATATTGTATTGTATATGAATAATGTTGGAAAGTACCCAAAGATTTGTTAGCCAAAAATAGTTAAAATAAGAGCCGGATTGCGAATTTTAATCTTTTATTTTAAATAATTCCATCTTTAAATTCACATTATGGTATGATTGTGTAATTAATTGCATATAACAATGAAAAATACAATAGAATGCAAAATTTGATCATTGAAATGAATAAACGAACAAACGATTTTAGTTGAAATTATTACTCGTAACATACAAGTGCACTAAAAATTGTACAATTAGCCATTTAAGGTAAAGTTAAGACTTGAAGAATTGTCGAAATTCATATAAAGATATACTGTAGAAAATCTACTGAATTAATACAATATGGTTAAATAAACCATGTAGGTATTTACTTTACATAGAGGCAAAAGATTGAAGGAATGTGAGGGAAGATAAGATTTACGTGGATAAATTACGGCTTAAATTTGATTGACCTGATAGTTTTATTAATCTTTGAAGACATTGTTGTTGAGATCAAAACTAAAGGTTTTCATTGTTTCCTCCATCTCTTCATCTGATGTTCCCAATAAGGACTTGGGGATTAAATTAAACACATCTAATTTACTTTCATTTTTATCATGTTTAAAATTTAGTAGAACCTGTGCGAAATTTTTATTTTTTATGTTTTCTGCACACACACATCTTTACACATTTCACAATACATAAATCGTTAGATTCTTCTGTACAAAATATGATGCATACTTATATACCTACGTATCAAATATCTCAATATGAACGTACAATGTAAATGTAGGTACACTTAAAAAGGCAAAAAAAAACTCTTGGCAAAATAAAATAACGATAATACAAAATATCGATTAAGTATTTCCTCTTATGTAGGTACTTCTTTCTTCTTTAATAACTTCGCATAGTACTTTTATTATTTGCAAAAATAGAATTTGCCTTCTTTAACAGTTAGTTGTTAATAAGAGAAAATGATGGTTTCAATTGATTTTTATCGTTAAATTTTCCAATCACTATTAACTCTTAACTGTCGATTGCTACTCGAATTGCTACTTGCACTAACAGTAATGAATTTTATTGGCCTTGATAAAATGCTTTTTTATCTTTTTTGAGTCGTTAAACGTTAAATAATATTTTAAATTCCTGCTTCTTCTTCAATCATGATACACGATATGATTGATTAGTTATAAAGTTATGTTAGAAACGGAGAGAATAAAATTAAAAGAATAATCATTCTCTCCACATCTCTCGAAGAAAGTGAAACTCTGAGCTGAGGCTAATCAGCCAAACCGCGTTTGGCATTCGTTATTAGAAAACGAGGCTTTGTCAAATACTCAAATTCGGATCTCTTCATTCTCCTAAATATTTAATTATAATATGTGTAGAAATGAATCAACGAAGCTCTTTATTAATTACCATTAAAATTATTGCAGACAAATACAATATTGATCATTGAAATTGAAATATTCCTTTATGATTATAAATATTTATTATACTAATATATGCAAGTTTAAAAAAGAAATTAGAAAAGTGAGAAATACTTCGACACCTCAATACCCATTGTTTTCAACTTTCGTATCACCTATAATATGGGCATTTTGCTATATTGACTCCCTTTTTGATCAAATGTGAATTAAGGCTCGCAATGTACTGACGAAAGAAGGTTAAACTAAATTGTTGTTTGTAAGTATAGCCTTTAAGAGTTGATATGTGCGGCTTCCTGGCTTTCAAGAACAATGCTTGATTTCGTTGTTAATTGTCGAGTGTTGCAAAAGGAGCATAAAAGTGCTTTATTGCCCTGATACTATTTTACATACCTAGATATGATAGAGCTCCGTGCATTCATGTAATGTGTGCATATTAAACTTTGCAGTGGTTTTCGATTGAATTTACAATTAACTCATTGAAACTTTTAAAGGGTGTTTTTGTTCAATTTGCTATTGTGTGGAAAATTTACATAAAGATTGTACTAATGTTAAATGCCTAAATATTTAAATATATGTTCTGATTTACATTGTCAAAAAATGTTTGTATTATTACATCATATTATGTTAAATATTATTTATTGTTAGTATTTTTTGTATGTATTACAATGTACACATTTATTCAAAATGATGCAAACATGTATCATTTTGATTCACGTATTTGTTTATGTATGTATTACATAAAGAAGAATTTCACGCTGTCACAATTATTAAATGCCTTTGCGGTTCAAACCAGAAGTGTAGGTTTTCCGACATACAATTAATCTCGATCGGCACGCGTTCATATTTAAATATTTTAGAATGTTTATACAATAATTGTAACTAATTATTACAAAAACTGCAATTAATATCCAATGCATTTGATCCATATTAACGGGAAATATTTGATTTGTTATGTAATATTGTTTTGGAATAAAGCAACAATCAGATTTTGCTTTCCTTTTTAAGAAATCGCAAAAATTAATTTTTTAAATATATTTCTCAATTGACTTGTGCTAAATACTTTTTTGGAATTATGGTAAGTAACCGAGATTTTGATTTGAACGATTATACATATTATGCATTATAAATCTTTAATTGATTATCATATCCTCATCGATTGCTTAACTCATTTAATGGGTACATGTACAAGCCACCTAAATATTTTAACCTTAAATGTACTGTATTAGGTATATATTGCCTACATAAATGATATTGATTAATTAATATACTTATATTTACTATATTTATGTATATCTTACATACTATACTACATATGTATTTATACGAGTAAAAGATTAGGGGTAGAAAAACGAGGATTAAATTTTCTATTTGCATTGCTCACTCGATCAACCACTTGACTCTGTTTAGAGAAAAGGTTGTATTTGATCTAAAAATAGAGGAGATTTCACTCTCATTCCTCCAAGGCAATATTTATGAGACATCAGACAGTCTGAGTCTCCTTCGCCCTCACCACTCGCCAATTACGAGTCGCAGAATTGGAAACGATTAAAAATAGAGGATTTCACCCAGCCCAGCGGGGAGCTTCGGGCGGCGGCTCCCAAATCTTTCCTCTATCTCACACCCATCAAGGGATCACTCTCTCAAATCTCCTTTCAAAAAATCCATACAGCATGACCTATGTATTACACATTTAACACGAGAAATCCAATGCAATAAATGATGCAATAATTGACTCGAATTGGCACTTAAATTTTCCTTTACTCACCATTTAACGGTCAATGCAAACAGTCTAACAATTGATTTGTAAAAGTGCAAAATAATAAAACAATTAAAATTCCTGTCAATTACAAAAAGCTTTGAATGAGCTGGAGGTGAGAAAGTAAAAAAATATATTTCCAATACTTTCATTTCGATTTGCTTTTTTCATATCAATTCAACATCGCCAATCAATGTGACTCCATTGGGAATTTCTCATTCAAAAACAAACAAATACTTAATTATGAAGAAATCATAAACTACAATATTTCACTTTTATGATTCCTTTATTTAATAAAATTTTATTATTGTAAGCGACAGTTACATTTCTTACTGCACATCCTATTCATACAAATAAGAAAATTACAAGCTACTCACTAGCCACTACTCTACCAATGATTACTTATTTTAGCACTTACACATGAATCATGAGAAAACGAAATTTCTCTTAAAGGCTTTCAATGGAAATTAGTCATTGAATATTTTGAATAAAGGTGGATCCTTCAACTACACATGTAAGTTATGCAGGCAATTGATACACCCAAACACCTAATCAATCATATAACAGTAAAGACTTGTTATGAAAATGAGATTCCGTTCCTTTTCGTTAGTGCGTATTGTAAAGAACTTTATGAATGAAATGCGTTTCATTAGGCAAAAGGCTTTTTATCCCTTTCTCTAATTAAATTATAAATCTTCCTTTATTAGCGTATAGAATTATTAAAATGCCAAATACATAATTAATATTTATCGTGTTAATTTTTTGGGAAAATTTTATACTCAAAATAATGTTAATTAAATTTTTACATGTTTGTTACACACATATTGTATACTGTATTAAATTATATATGTACAAGTATTATAAACAGGCCATGAATCCTCTCAATGTCAGAGGACATTCGATTATGGAATATAAAGAATTAAAACTCTAAAAACTCTACATGTTTGTTACAATAAATGGTTAATAAAAATGTACTGATGATACTGATGAGAGACATTTAAGTCAATTTTGTAAATCATAAAGAAATTTAAATATTATGATATTAAGGTAGGTATTCAATATATTATTTATATAAGTATACCAAGTACCATTTATATTTTCCATTATCTGTTTAAACGAGCTTTAACAATAGATTTCAAATTTGATGGGTTAATAAACATGAAATTTTATACTCATTGTTTAAAATAGTCAATTGAAGGGACATTGTGTGGCTAAGATTTATCATTCGAATGTCATTAGTCAAAATGCCGGTGATAAAAGCCGAGATGAGAAAGTGAAAGTGGGGATTCCACTTCTGGCCATCTTCTTTCTCTTTAAATTAATGATCCCACAAATATAAACATATATAAATATAGTCGTTGGTCTTATTCAATCACATTTTCCCACATCGTTTTGGATCTCCACTCCGCAATTTGGGAGATGCATTAATGCTTAATGCCTCTCTGGCGAACCCAAGAGCATTGTTGATATTCTTAATATACATCTCCTCTGGGGCAATACAACTGATTACTTTTAACTCGCTTTTATTTATACAAGCATGAAGTCTTAATTGGCATTTAAACTATCCTTAAGCGCATTTGTACTCTCACATTTAAAATGCATTTGTCAAATTATCTGTCAAAGTCTACAATTTGTATTAAGCGTTTATATTTACATATTTGATGTGTATGTAATACAGATCAAATATGTAAATACTTTCCTCTTGCTGCACAAAAGCTTGCGCATTTACTCATCAGAGTAATAACTACAAGATATTAGTTAAATTCATGTAAAGGAGTTACAGGTTAGTGTGTGAGTATGCAAATAAATACAGATGTACTTTGTAAATATGCTAACTTACTGATAGTTTCAAGTTTCAGCGCTTCAAAAATTTAAAAATTTAAATCGTTATTAGGTCAGTTTTATATTACTTATATGCTTGTATTACTTATAAAAAATATTATAATTAAGCAAGTTAAGAGTATTGACCGCTCCATTCTATTTCATTCGTGAGGAGTTGAGGGTGAAGTTGATGATTGCATTGTGGAAGAGAGAAGATCAGCTCCAAGATTTAACCGTGGATCCATTGTTGGTAATTGTTTTTTTGTTAAACTCATGTCTCACTTTTCGCTTCCTACAAGAGCGAGTGATAAACAATATACCAAGGATAGGAGATGAAAATTGAGAATGGGATTATAGGACCCTAAATATTAATACTCCTTTGATAGATATAAGATTGGTCATAATTATAATTTATGGAAATTGATTCCCTACGTGCTCCCACGAACTCACAACTTTCATCCCTCTTATAGCTTTGGAAGAAAGCGATAACATCCATTACATTTATATTATTAAGTATATAATCCCTCCTATTTATAATATTTCTCCTACTTTCATTGGCAATGCATTTAAATTTTAAATGAGCAAGTATTTAATATTGGCATGAGATGTATTTCTCTTGTGTCAATACTGTAATACAATAAAGGTATTCTATCTTATACCAAATTAATTCTATTATTGATGATGAATTAACACGTCATGAGTAAACGAACTTTTAAGCATTAATTAAAGAAAAGAAATTATGATATCAAAAGTGTGAAAAATTGACAGTTTTGTTCGAAGATGCGACTAACTTTAAATGCTACTTTTGTGCTTTAAGTGAGGTTTAAAATGTTATATTAAACATTGCATAAAAGTAACAATAAAAATCAAGAAAAGTTTGATTTTGCGATTTTAGAGATTTAATTCATTGAATCAATTATCAGTACATTAGAACTATAAAAGGATGGAGAAATTGACTATTCTCACCAGACGAAGCTTAATGGATCATGTTCATTTGCACTCCATTTATGGATATGAGTATTTGAATAAACGTCTATTCTTTCATCGAATCATCATATTTGCATGTTTGCTCACTTTCTTTATTCTCATTCACTTTCGGAAATTCACACATTCCTTCAGTATTTTTACAAATTAAATTACGAATGCCGAATTCTAATTATCTTCTCGCTTATCTCCTATCATCTCCATTGATATCTTGAGATGCAGATAATATTTCAAATGTTTCGAATTGAAAAGTATCTACATATTTATTATTCAAGGCAATATTACAGGTGAATGTTTTAGAAGACACAAATAAAGAATAGATGATGGGTTTAAAATATTGTACCAATGGGAAGATGATATATAATTTATTTATAAAGTAATATTTCATTTATTCATCATAATCACCACCAATAGAATAAGTGCCCGTATAAATACATGCTACTCCATGATAATGATAGGATAAGGACTGAAAAAATAAAAATGATCAATAAAAGTAGCAATTAACAATAAGTTGTAATTGGTGTAATTTTATTAACATTTTATTTATTTAAATTATTTATCATAAACGCCTTTGTAAAGATGTAATTATTGTATTGTATTTATGTATTGCCATTGCGTTGCCAATTGCCAGTATGCAGTATTCAGTAGGTTCATAGTGGATGGTTGTGCGCAAGAAGCAAAATAATGTCAAAGAAAGGAAAGGCGCGGATTCTTGCTCATTGTTAAATTGGTGCAGAATGAAATGATCAAAATCGGAATCTTCGGATTCGGATAGGATCTTCTTCTTGTCCTTTTCATTCAATATCGTAATTGAAATTCATAATTAGTTCTAAATATGGCCGATAACGAACCTGCTACTGCTTTTACTTTGTCAAATAGGGAAATCCTCATTAAATTGCGAGAATATTTACTCAAAAGTCAATATTCGTCAAAAAATCGCAAACTGATCCAAAAAGTCAAGCTCCTCTACTATGACCAGAATAACAACAGAACTATTAAGGTATGTTTGTAATATCCCAAAATTTAAATTATTGATTAAAAAGTTCATTTTATTTAACTTTTGTTTAATCTTTTTACGCAGCAAGCCAAGATATTCCGTGCACAATTTGGATCCTGCTTATGGCGACTGATGTTGACAGCTCTCGATGAAAGGCTGACAAGCCCTTCAATCTATTCCAAAAATATGATTTTATTCTTCAAAAAACTGGCTTTGGTCCTTGGAACCATTGATGACATGGCCCACACTGATCTTCCGGAGGATATTAAGAATGGCAGCTGTCAACCATTCTTTATGAGCGTTCTTCAACTTGTCACTCTTGTAATTTCAATATGGAATTAATTATGAAATTATCTTATGTAATATAATAATGCGATATTTTACATCATGTATTTTATGTATTAAAAGGTCATCAGAGACAACAGATCGGAAGTTCGGCTAAATGTTTTGCAGATCTTGCTTGAAGTGTTAGAAAACAAGTTCGAGGATCCTGCATATCTAAAATGGAGAGATCACAGAGGTGTTAGAGAAAAATTACTCTCTGCCTTAAACTTTCGAATCAGTGTAAGATAAAAATTACTTAGGAATTACATCGGTGTATGATTTACGTAATTTCATTTTAAAATATAACATAATTACTAATCCTGTCAATAAATGCATGTAATCTGTAAGTCTAAAACTCTGAAACTTACAGGATGAATCACCGCCTGTGCGAATTGTTGCCATCAAATGCTTGAAGTACTTTTTAGATCACGAAAATATTGTTCAAAGTAAGTAATCTTTATTTTTTTAAACGTTACATAAATAATACCTTTTTTAAAACGTATTTATTTATTCCAATTTCATTAGCTTTAAAGTACTTGAAAGCTGTAATGGTATGCGAACGAAACTCTGAAATTCGAGCTCAAATTGTTTCCTTTTTGTCATTGAGACCAACAATGAAAACTAAATTTTTCGTTCGGGCAACTTTTGATCCCTCACCCGCAGTGAGAACATTGGCCATCAAAGAATTGGTAAACAGAGACATTGTGGCAGTTTTAGAATTGAAGAAAATGGAGAGCATTTTTAAGCAATTTCTACTTCATCCTGGTAAAATTGATGATTTAAAAGATTACAATTATTTTTAAATAGTAACTTTGAAATCAATATTTTATTTATTACCAGCAATGGACCCGTCTCCCGACGGGTTGGTTATTTCTATCAATACTATTAATGGTAAATATATCTAGGATTTCCAACATTAAAATAATAATAATATAAAAATATGATACACTTTAATAGATATATTTATCATTTAATAGTATGGATAGAAATAACCAATTCGTCGGGAGAGGGGTCCATTGCTGGTTTATCAACCTTAATAAAATATCAGTCTATTTCCGTAATCCGCCGACTAATAGTTCTTATTAAAACAGTGAGGGCAGATTAAATTAAATCATCCGGAATCACATTGCTTAATTTCCCCTCCATTGGCAACTGGATTAATAGTAAACAAACTGGACTGTTTCTTAAATATAATTCCAAAATATTTGGTAAAGTTTTGAATTTCTTAGCTGGAAAGTTGGTTAAATTTGTGGTTATTCGTGCTTAATTAATTAACCGAACATCATTTCCAAAATATCTCGCCGTTAGTTTCGTCCCCGGGTAGGCCCGGACATTTAGGTATTAATCAGAAACCCCCGAATGGAGTATTGTGACGGGAAAGTGAGCTGATTACCGACAGAGACCGATATTTTATTAAGTAGGGATATTATCTTGCAAAAAACAAATATTTTGTAATATAATTAGCATATTAGTCATATTATGTGATTTTCAATATTTTTATGTTAGATATTTTTCGTCAAGAAATCTTTCCAAGTTGGATTCAAAAATTTGATGGAAAATTGGACGTTTTGATGGCACAAATGACAAACGAGGACAATCTGTACAAAAAGATTTTGGATTCGCTTTATCTGTAATACTAATACATATACTATAAATTATAAGTTTGTACTAACTTTAGCTAATTATATTATCAAATAATTAAATTAAAAATGCTAAATTCCATTTCATTTCAACATAATTTTATTTTAATTTATCAATTTAGTGATGATAGCGATGCGACATTTGCCAAAGTTGATATTTCATTCCTCAATGAAGATCGATTGATTCCAGTGGACAAGTTGGATATTGAGCAATGTTATATTTGGATGTATTTGCTCAATAAGTTTAAAAATCAGCACACGACGCTTCGTCTAATGCTTCCGTCCCAAGAAAAAGTTCCTGAATATTTTATGAAGTAATAAATTCTTGTGAATAGATACTCTTTTACAAATAAGTAGATAGATAGGCTTTGTCTAACGTTGTGGTCATTTTAGGATTACCGAAGGAGCAATAAACGAGAATAAAGAAGCTACCTTTCAAGGTCGTGAAGAATTAGCAACAAATGTTGAATGTCTTGCAATTGCTTTTCAGCTCATCCCATTTTATTCTTTTGAAGAAGGAAATAGGTATAAATCATACAAGTTAATTATCTGCTGTTTTCGATTTATTTTACTTAATAAAATTTATATTCTTTTGTATTTATTACTAACTCTTTATTTATAACAATGCTTTATACTTTAGTAAGAAGATAAAGAAAGTAATTGTGGAGGTATTGAAAAATGAGATTATGGACGAGATTTCTCTTCTTGCAACCGCTGTCCAAGCACTTCAGTTGATTGATCCAATCAATTTCGAACTCATCATAACGGATGTACTCAAGGAACTTCTCGAACCTCGTCATCTTGAATATTTTGATTTTCCAATGAGTCCAAGGGTAAATCCTCCTTCGCCAGCAGGTCGAAAAGTCGATGATGTAATGGAGGTGGACGAAGAAGTCCCACCCACAGTTGAAACTCAAATTCCACCAACCCAACAGTCAGTGAACACAACGCTTTTTAGTCAAGCTTCTTCAGTGATGTCTCAAAGCTTTGCAAGAAAGCCTTCGTATTCTGAAACGCAGTTTAAAGAAGCGGTAATTTAGTTTTAATCTTTTAATACATTAAATAGAATTAAAATAATCTTTCAATTAATACTTAAATAAAGTTTTGCTTATTTTTGGTTTGTACTATTATAGATGGCCAAGCTTATGCTTGAAATTAACAAACTCCAACAAGTAGACTCCGAAAAAGAGTTTGAAGATGAAAAAGAATTTGTCACTCGTCACCAGCACTTGTTGCTTCTTAAAGAAACTTTGACCAAATTTCGATCCGTTAGAGACGGTACATCGAAGATGGAAGACCTGAACTTAAACGACTGGAAAATTGCAAATTGTCAACCTATCATTCCTCCAAATAATAATACTCTTCAGAATTCTCAGAGTCCAGCAAAGGAACAGAATGAATTAATGCACAAAAGGCTCGAATCGCTTATTATAAACCCTCAGATAGAAAAGAGAATTTCTGATGAAAGAATTCCAGAATTCGACAGTACAAATTATTTGGAGCAGATGGACAATGCTGTTATTTGTCGTTGCATCGTGATTATGAAAGCCTTTCTTGTCTATGGCAGGCGAATTCCACCAATTATAAGAAACTTTTATGAAAAATACGCCATGCAGTTTTTAATTGTAAGGATTTTATAATTTGACAGTAATAATATAATAATACCAATTTGGTGTTTTATTTTAATTGATTTGCTATTAACTTTCATAGAAAGGAGAAGACTTGTTTCGTTGTTACACCATTGAGTTTTTAACATTAATGGCGTTATTGGATCGATGTTATGCACGAGACGTTCTTCTTGTTCTATTAACAGTTACGATTAATTTTTTTATTCTAACAGCTTTCTCTTAATTCATATTAATGATTATAATTTTATAATGCTGTATTTGTGCTTTACTTTTATTTATTTACATTTTATTTTTTATTATTTAAAGGCTGTTGAAAGTGATGTTGAGGCTGTCAAATGTTACGCTTTCAAAGGGATTGCTGACATTTTTTGTCAATATCCCTTTTCCCAGTTAATTTTAATTGGTTCAAATGTGCCACAAGTTACAGATGGTAAACGTGTTTTAATTTTTTTAATTTAATTTGAGATTTTTACGACTTAGGTTTTACCGAAAGGAGTATGCGTTTGACCTGTATGTATGTCTGTCTGTCTGCGTTTTCTTTGGAAGCTATCTCCTTCTAAACGCCTTAACCGATCAGACCAAATAATACATCAATCGACGGAGTTTAATGTGCAGTGCGTAATGGGGTAGAGATTTTAAATTTCATAATGGTTAATTAATTAACCATGATTAACCATAAAAGAAAAAGTTCAAAATCCATTAGAAACATAAATAATAAATATCCTATTTTTTAAAAAAATAATTTCTTTTTTTGAATATTAAATAATTTTAAATCGATTGGCAAATGCGTTAAACTTTTTAAAAGGATTAACTTATGATTTTGATAACTTTGAAACTTTAACTACGTGAATTGCAGTCACTGTCGAGATGTATACAATCTTCTAATTGTTTTTTAATATCTATTATTATCCCATTTTAAAAATCACTTATTAAGTCAAACAATGCATCTACTCCTTTCGATTAAAAATGATGAAATAAAACCAACTTGAAAAATTGAAAAACGACTGAGGCATGGATAATAAAAAGCATGAAATAACCTCAACAAATGATTAAATAATTTCCGAGGTCGTCGCAAATTAGAACATATATAAAATTTTAATTGTATCAAATTTCGCAAACACATCTTTATGTATCAGTAATAAGCTCCTCGGTAAGCGAGTTTTGTGTTCTGATATCTGATTAATGTTTAACTATAGTATGATCAACGCTCTTCAGCGTCTGCGTAAATCATCTCAAAGGTAATTTACACGATATGTTCTAATGGAGAATTTGAAGGACTTGTATGTCACCATAAAACATCCAGGACACATTAGGCTGGGTTATGATATAAGCGTCTGACGCTTAAGTATGTGTTCTCTATTATGTAACATGGGGAAGCATAGGGAAGCGTGTGGTTCGAATGTCAGATATTACCATCAGTCCTTAGGTGAAATTATAAAGTAGAATCTCCGGTTAATAAAATAAGAAATTTTAACTTATCCATGATTGAATTTAACTATATTAGTTGTAAAATACTTGAAGAATTTGCGACGACTTCGGCAATTATTTAATTATTTGCTGAGGTTATTTCATGCTTTTTATTACCCATGCCTCAGTCGTTTTTCAATTTTTCAAATTGGTTTTTTTGTTTTAATTTAATTTTTCTAATTCTTAGCACGCATTCTTCCTTTTGATTCTCTTTCAAATGGTGAAGTCAAATCTGATAAAGAAATTGAACATGCGGTTGTCGAGATACTTAAAAAATATGAAATTGCCAAAATCAACAACGATGCGTCCACAGTGGTATATGTCATTTTTATTATTTCCATAATACATTAAAAACAATCGATTAAAATAGTAAAATCTATAAACTTTTCAGAATTTATACAAACAGCAACGTCAAGAGTTGATCATCAAAACAATCATGAAATTGCTCATGTGTGGCAGATTTACCCAACCAGAAACAATTTCGGATGTACTCCTTTATTGGACCGATCCCTACAATGGTAAAATCGCTATTGACGCTATTATGTAATTTTCATCAACATAACATCACGTAAATCTACATTATGATCATAATAATATGATAATTTTAGAATTCTCGAATGTGAAATCCATGTGTGAAAACTTTGTTACTCATTATGTGCGGAAGAGCGCCGAAAATGCCAATATTATGATCAATGGTCTTATTGAAAGGTTTGACATTATCAATATTATTTTTAAAATGTTAATTGTTATCTAATTATTTGACGAATATTTGACAGCTTGAGAATTTTACTTGAAAGTCTGAAAGATGATGCATCTGTGTGGAGGGCAAAAAATGCAATCTTTAAGAACGAGCTCTATAAAACAACTTTTTTCGTGAAATTATTGATGATCGTGGAAAGGGCTTTGCATCCAGCTGCCCTTGTTACGATTTATCCAGGGAACTATGAGGTAGTTTACTAAAAATTTCTAATTTCATGGTTAAATAAATATTTTAATTGTTATTTATCAGGCTAATTAATTTTGGTTAAAAATTCTTACCCAAGAGATTTTACAAACTCTAACCATAAGTTTTATTCTCTTTATAGACATTCCATCCTCAAATTATGTATCAAGTTCTTAAACTCATTTTCACTCACATTGAAAATGAATGGGTTTGTGAGCTTTTTTGCATTTACGAAATGTTGACCTTCACATCACCAGGAGAAATACAAAAGTTCCAATGTATGACTCAGGTTATCATCAAGAAAGTTGAATCTCTTATTGAAGACTCATATGGTGGAACAGTAAGTGAAATTGAAAATACTATAAACATTGTCTTTAACTAAATAATACAAGTATATTATATATTAATATTAATTTTTTGACAAATTGTATAATTTTCGTAACAGATTCATCTCAGAAACTGCAAGAAAGAACTTCAGAAGAGGTTTACAAGATTCAAGAGAAGTCTTTTCAAAAGCGGATTTAAGCCAATGGTGCTTGTTGATACATCAAGAATTTACCAAGTGAGTCTGGAAAATATTGTTCCAGAAGAACCTCCACAAGACGGGAATTTACTTTCTGATGAAGAGAACCAATCGAACGTGGAGCTACCAACTCCGAATCAACTTGAAGAAAATGTAAGGAATTTATTGAAACAATTATAAAGAGTGTGTGAGTACTCAGTTTTGTTTGTGTATTTCAGGATAATCGCGAGCTTGAGCAGAGCTTACTCGAATTTCAAGAAGTCTAATTTCCCACGTTATCGGTCTAATTTGTTTAAGTACTACGTACAACGTATTTATTAATTGCCTATTAAGTAAGGTTTCGCATGGATTGGATCGGATTGGATATGGATGCGGATTGGGCGTCGATCCATATGGATATCCATATGCATTAAATGGATTGACTAAATATTAAAATCCGAGCAAATAATATAAGAAAATCATTATTAACTCAAAAAATATACAACATTTTGTGTTTTTAATTGAATATTTAATTAATATTACTGAAGAAGACTAATATTATGACTTTATTTTCTGTATTTTTTAATTTAATTAAGGAATCCAAACAAAATAATGTATTCATAAGTGTATATGGATGAAATGGATACTGATTGGATTTGATATGGATCCAATCCATATAAACGGATACGGATTGACCATCCATCCAATCCATATAAATATTGGCGGATTGGATCAGACCAATATCCAATCCATGTAAATGGATTGGATACGGATACGGATTGGATCGCCAAAATTCAATCCATGCGGAAGCTTACTATTAAGCATACAAATACGTTTGTTTCACAGCTTCACTTTAATTCAGTATTTATTTTTTACGCTTTACCATATGGTTTCAATTTCAGCTATAGATTTCACCTTACCGTACAAATATTCAAAGAGTTAATTTAATTTTATAAGGTAGCTTTTAATATTGATAGGTCGTATACAATTTTAATTACTCAAACCTCTTACAATTAGAATCAATAAATAATTAAGTATAATTATTTTTATCTTAAACGCGATCCATTCCTAAGTTTTCCAAAGATATTTGATACTCATTATATTATCTAAATTATTATTGTAGAATTTAAATACAGATTGTATAAGTTCTTGCAATTAGTTACTGATATTTGCAATTACCAATTACCATACATTGAATTTAATTGAATAAAGCTATTTTAAACTATTGATAAAAATACTTCCAATGTTACTCTTATTATAACCCAGTTATAATGATCATAAGGGACATAAAAGAAATCTGGTAGCTGCAGTAAGGTATTCCCGTATATGCGATCAATGAATTATTCATTCGTGTGAAGCGAGAGCCGTGGGTCAAGCCATGTGCCAACAAATTCATTCCATACATACATAGACTCATCTCCCGGAACGTCACTATATGGTACATAAATATATCTATATAAAGCAAAGATGAAAGTTATTTTATAAGGCCTTTACCTTTGCGATCAACCGGAAAAACATTTTGTTTCATCTTTCCAATTCTTCTACAGATGGTCACAAGTTAAAGCAATAAAATTTTACTCCAACTCATCCCATTTTTATTTCATTGTGATCCTAAAGTAATGCCTTTTAAATACATGCTCAAAACATTTCATAACCATTTCCTTACAAATATTGATCTGTTATAAACTTATAATGTGTTTTATTTTTTTTTCTAAATGGAATGCTTGAATGGTTGAATGAATCAGGAATGATTTCGAATCTTTCAATCATTTTCTGATCCCAAGTAAATCCACTCTTTACAAGTTTTTTTCCCATCTAACTAACATTAAGTATTTTCATACATTGTGCACATGCCTAAACATTTTTAATAGCATTTTCACCGTATACAAAATTTCCATTTGTTCCATCCTCAATTTCACTATCAATGTAAAGTGTATTTTATGTAATAAACAAAATGCTGCTGCAGGCACCTTTAAAATACTTAAAAAAGCAAACTACATTTCGCGAAGAGCGAAGAGATAAGAAAAGAGGAAATTCTATTCATGGGCTCTTTGAAGTTTGCACTTGAATAAAAGCCTTATAAGAAGGCCAATGTCTGGAAAGGTATCTGATATCCGAGGTTGAAAATCTCGTACATTTGATACTTCAATTCAGACCATGTATAGAAAAGGCTGAATTATGATAATAATACTCAAATTGAAGAAGGTATACCCGTACAGAGAAGGTAGCCTTTGTTACTAGCCAGATCCAGTGCATAATATTTACGTAGGGATACAGGCTTTTGTATAGTATTTAGTAGGTGAAGCATTTTGGCTCACTATAAAGCCCCTTCGTTCTGTTTTATTTAGAGTCGGGAGTTTTGTGGAATCGAGGAGTGTAGGCAGAGACTGCGTCAAAATATGCGGAAAGAGGAGGGAGTCCCGACGACTACTTGCGGCATGCTTCTCCGGCGGGTCCAAAGATGAGTAAGCCCATCCAAGCGGGCCCAATTGTCCTCGCTTCCTTCATTGCTCTCATTTTCTTTGCCATTCTCGTCGGTGTCTTCATTTTTGGCATTAAGGTAAGCCGCACCTTCACTCTTCACACCCTCATAGTTCAATAGGAGAAACCCATGTGTTTGTTCCCGAGGTTCCAATAGGTTCTTTTATGAATTCCTTCTCACATTTCACTGTCCCGCAAATGGCTAATAGAATAAAAATTTATGCTTGGATTATTAACATTCTCACTTGCGGGATGCCAGACTGGAAGATGTAATACATAATATAGTAAAGATAATTTATAAGGCCCAGGTCCTATATGGACCTTTTATTAGAGGAACTCAATTCTGTGAATCTGCCAGATTTTCGAGACTTCCTCCATTAGGTTTGCTTTGAATGAATAAAGCATGAGATTCATTCCCTCCAACCCTTGGTCCCTATGAGTTTCACACATGTTTAAATCAAAAAGAGTTTGTCAGTGCTTATTTGAATAACTAAATATGGAACTAACTTTGTATTTTATGCAATTTTATGTTAATTACTCCTTTGCGTCAATGTCTGTGTAATTTTAAAAAAACTTTGAAGATTTAATTGCTAAATTTGGATTTTATCTTTATAATTGGAATTAATCAAATCAAGTCTTAAATTGAACAATAAAAATTAGCCAAAGTTTCTCAAACAAGCAATTGAATCTGAATGCGCATTCTCATTTGGTAAAAATATTAGGCATTAGGGCTGACTGGAAATCTATATCCATTCCAACATTTCTTTCTTATACAGTTTAACCATTAATCCTTCATCCTTTCTTCTTTTCCTTCGATTAAAAACCATTTCATTCTTAGTAATTTGAAGAAAGGAAAAACTTATAAAAGCATAACTCCAAACTTCTCAGAACTTCTATGCTTGATGATTCTTTAATTATTTATGTGTTTAAATTATATATTTATGTATACATACTTAGGTTTAGTTATACCTATAACTCAAATACTATTAGTAAAACATTTTAAGCATGTTTACGTTATTTATGATTTTATGCTGGTAGATGCACAATAATTAATCTCTATGCTTAAGTAAGTATGCTGGTAGATGTCTAAACTACTTGAACTTTTTCATAAATTTTTTAGATATTACTTAAATGTGTGTTGACTCTTTTTGAAAAACTTGAGAAAGTATTAAAAGAAAGAAGACCTTGACACTTTGCTCACATCCTCCTCATGAACTTCATTCTTAAAGTACAATAAATGTCTAGGTATGTAGGTTGTGGAATAGCGCAAATAGTTATACCATATCGTTCGTATGTCTGACTTTATTTACTTTATCACATTCCTTGAGCAAACACCATATCGTTAAACCTCTATTTACAGTGATGTATCACATAATAAATGTCTATTTTAAGTCGTGTACTAAACTTAACATTAAAAGTGGAAATAAGTATTTTAGACATTGTTTATATTCGATTATATTACGTATGCATTTACATTCTATTTTATGAATATGGCTATTTAGTTGCGGAAAGTGATATTAAGTACTCTACACTCTACAAAGTTTAAGTAAATGAAGAACCCATTTCCTTAATAGGGCTTATATCAGCCAGGACTCGAAAATAAATGTAATGCTAAATAGACATGCGAGCTAGCGATATACTTACGATTACTTAGATGAAGGACAACTTGAGGAAGTTTGAAGGTATAACAAAACGGAGTAATTATGTGGAAATTCTCGAGCTTCCATATCCGTATAGGAAATTGATTCAAACTCAAGACGTACATTTAAGATATTGCTATAACGTGACTTGAATTTACAGGTGCAAATTACTATACAGAATTGAACAAGATAATTCAGCTCGATTAATTTGAACTTACTCATTCAAACAACTAAACCATATTTTCGCAGAATTGTACAAGGAAGAACTAATAATATACCATACAATCCTTGCATTTGTTTTTCTCTGACTTAGGTAATTCTTATGTGAGCGAGTCATGTTGATTATGAACATTAATTTAACTGCTGTTTAATTGAGGCAAAGTTTGATCGAAGGTTCTCTTATTATTATAATGCTCTTTTTGACATTTGAAGAAAATTAATGAATAAATGTGAATGATTAATGGATAAAAGTGTGAATGTTGAAGTCGAGAAACGCATATAGGTAATGTTAGGTATCAGGCATCAGTAAGATTTTGTGTAGCACAGTAACACTTAATAAGGTACCTAAGAACTTAGTTATACTTATAATACTTAAATAATGTCAGTTCTTATGTAAGTATCTGTGAATCAATTTGAATTCAATCCAATGTTGAATCTCGTGTTAGCATAATTTTTTGGGGTTTTTGAAGGTGAGCGAAGTGTGGAAAGTGGAGCAGGCTGCAATGAAGATTGAACTGGCAGAGAAAAAATTGGCCGCCGAAGCCGCCGCCAAGTATGCAGCCGAAAATCCTGTAGAGGAAGAGCAAGCTGTCTGACGCTCATTCTTTCCCATTATTTTCTCCCTTGCATTCCTCGTCATTCCACCGTGATCCTTTTACAGGCAACTTTCTTAAATGAGGCGTGAACCACTCAACTTTCACTTACTTAATAGAAACTATCTTGTTACTTGCAAACTGAACTTGTAAGGTAGATATAAAATCATAACCCTATACTTTGTAAGGAATGTGAGGAATTCAGATCTTTCTAAATATTCACTGCACGTATGTACCTCAACGTACCTGCTCCTCGGACCTCGGGTATGGATTTACAAGACTCAAACAAAGGGAGAAACTCATTCACACATCATACTTATTATTCCACAAGTTTTTAACGTATAAGATTTTTAATATGAGCTAGAACATCATCTTTAAGATAATATCTCTTATCCTATTATAGAAATATGAAGTATGGATAAAAGGTAGTAATAGTATCTTGCATATCTTTCAAAACATCTCAAATTCTTGACCCACTACCTTGATCTTATTTAAGTCAAATTCCTAAAAGTGGGTAGAAGCAAATGAAGGAATTCCAGTGCGCAAACTTCGATTAAATCCAATATATCAAAATAGTGGTGATAAGAGATTGATCATCCACATTGTGAAATGATTACTAAAATGTGAGGAATTTACTGATGTAGGAACTAGGCACCGCATGGGCCTTATGACTTAACCAGAGGAGAAATAGGAGACCAAATGAAAGAATGACTAAAAATAATTTTAATGAAACCTTTCACGTAAGCGACAATACCCGAATTTAAGTATTTATATAGTGATATGTACGAAATGCATCTATAAAATATGGTATAACATACATAATACTCGTACTGAATATAGAAATTATGAATAGAATATGCTCGTTTTTATAAACAATTTCTGTATATTATTATACTCGTATTACACTTACATATAAATATGGTACTTACCTACCAACATAATATGTAAAAGATACTTACTAGAGAGTAGTTTTATCCTTTACATACCTTAAATGACATTTACCTAAAATGTAGAATTGAGTTTAAGTACAAAAGAAATAAAGGCATGTACATTGCAATGTATAAAGTTACATAAGAATATAGCAATACCATACTCGTACTATATACTCTTAATATAAATATTTATATCCTGACATAATCTCACGACTTATAGAGTTCCACATGTAAAAGGTCTTTATAAAGATCAAAACTATTGATTTATGAAGGAAACAACTTTCATACTTACACTGGTATTTAATGCCATTTTCAGACTGGTAGTTAGGTTGAGAGTAAATAAACCAAAGTCGCTCTTTTCATCTCATCATTTAAAATTCAAAGATTTTAATGCATCAAGCATGTTAAAACAATCCCACACGACTTTTGTAATATAATATCCTATTTGTATTTATAAATACTTAAATTACAAATAATTAATGTACACACCAATTATGTCAACCCCTGTGTTCTAAAATGTATTCTTTTTTGAGTGTCGGTCAGTGTCTTGTGAATATTTGTCGTTGTCTCGTACGGAACTTGTATATTTTCTATTGAATCTTATGTAAGTAAGGAATTTAATAATTAATTGTATAAATATACTAAATATATATGTAGACATAAATATTATATCAAAGAAGGTCTTCATTCTTCTTAACTTGACCAAATTCTCGTGCAATGGAATTAACACTCCATGATCCTTGATAAATAAACCTGAATAAAAATGAACTTAACAATCTTAATCAAAGAAAATGTTAATTGAAATTACATATTTTGAATCTAAATTCTTTTCATCCTTTCATAAATGCATATTGAGAGGAAATGGAAATGGTGATTAACCCCAATGGCCTTACTGAAGCGGTCGGCAGGTGATTTACCTAAATCGTATAATCAGCTCTCCCTTGTATAATTTGTAACTTTAAGCTCGAGCTATTTTTCTAGTTAGTGAATTGTGACATTATGTATTGTTATTTAAGTTGTGAGTGATTTACTATTTTTTGTATTCGTTATTTAACAACAATTAGCTGATTGTATATGAATCATTTGTTCGGCTTAGCTTTATCTTTTCGATAAAGAAACACAATGCGCTTGGTCATGGGATGAATATTTTGCGTGATTATGATACATGAATTATGATACATTTTAAAATAGTAATGTTCAAAGTGATACAATATATTAAATTCCTCCCAAATCTTTTAATGGGTTATCTAACAGGAAGTTTTAGAAAGGGCCTTTGCCTTTGAGGTTAAATAATTAACAATTAAAAATGATAAATTACTTTACGTACTTTTGTATTCTTGATATTTTTATTGTTTAAATTATATAATACGACACAGTGAGAATTGTAGTAGTGGATAAAAAATCCTTCTCTTTTAAATCAAAGTTTAAATTCAACAAATTGATTTCATGTATCATTTACATTAATAACTCAAGGTGTAAGATATAGCAAACATGAAGGTAACAATGATTAAATTCGAACAAATTGAATAAAAATGGTAACATAAGAAAATGGAATTATATGTATTGAACAAGCCAATTGATTTTTTTGGGACTCATAAGTCTTTCTGCAATGAGAATTGAATCCCCTAAGATGTGAACTGAAAGAACGCCGAAAGTCACAGCGGCGACGTTGACGAGTGGGAAAATCTTGAGGAGTTGAAGGGAGGCGGTGAGAAGAACAAGTGAAAGTCCCAGCCCTCGGAGAAAAAACATCCGCATGATGATTCGCAAACAAAGCTCTCTTCTCTTGCACCATTCCAATGGAGAAAAGGCCGTGGTCCATCCTTGGAAAAGCCGAGATTCCCAAGAATAGCCCTCATTTCCAGAAGACATCACTACACAATTGCAAATTAAGAACACAAGAAGCCCCGTGAGAATTGAACTAAGGAAAACGAGTCCAGCTCCAATGATAATTGTCCCTAAAACATAATTAAACATAAAATCATTAACAAAAACGGATGTGCAATAACTATCTAAAAAGATTTACGTTTAATTAAATAACTTTGAATTTATATAATTATTTAAATGACTTTACAAAAGTTTATAATTTTCAAATCACCTATTGTCAGAATATGCCCGATAATACAAAGGAGTTTTAATATTCTTGGATAACTTTGACTAGTTCTTCTGTTTTTCCCTTCGTAATGGGCAAGCTCTTGCTTTTTGAGCATAGCAGCTGCCATTAAATAACCGATTGAGAGAAACGACACAGTCAATTGCTGAACTTCTTCAATACCTTTTAATTAAATCAACAAATTGAGTCTTTATTTGCTCTTTGTTTTATCTCATTTAATTAATGTTTTTAACCTATTTTATCAACTGCGAGCGAAAATCCCAACTTGAGAAATATTGACAAAACTGGTAAAATTCTTAAAAGTAATTGAGGAATTGCTTCCATTAGTAATTCTAATTTACAAGCGTCAGCTGCTTGGAGCTGTATAAAATACAGAAATGAGCTTCGAGCGTAAAGTTGAACTAAAGCGTCTTCGTCTTCAAATGTTTGTTTCTTCTGGATCAAACTATTTATTTTCTTTGTTCCCATTAACCAGATTGCATTCCTGAAACCAAACCGGGTTAATTTATATATAAAACAATGCACAAAAGTTACGTTTACGAAGATACTTCAACAGTCTAATATTATATAGTATCTTTAATATTTCAAATATTTAAACTTATTAGTACTTATTACCATATTAATCACGCGTCAAAATCTCTATAATTTTTTTTAAATATTTAGTACTTGAAGGTAAGAAATCTTTTATATTATATGAAATTTAAAATAAAATGGGTTTAATACATAAAAATGGACGGGGCCATAGCCGACAGGAGAAAAAGTCCAATAAATTTTGTTGAATCGGTGTTAGGAATAGCTTCTTCTAATAATGTAGGTTTTGAGGTGAGTTGGTTAGGAAGTCTCTTCATCTTCCCATCTGTATTTCTACCACAATGAGATTCTACAAGAAGTGGGATGGAGTCCCCAATCCGTAATTCTGGTATTGAATTGTTTCTTTTACTTTTAAACTTTAATACTTTACTATAGAATATCCGTACTGTAGACGCTTCCTTCCTGATCCTACAAACAAAGTAAATTATTCAGTCGCACAATTCCACTTTATTTCTATTTGGTATTTATGCATTTGGGAGTCGTTTGGAAAACTGCTCACATCAGAATCCTCATGGAATTCACAAAGAAAGAGACTGCTAAAATGGCAAATCCAGCCACCCACATTTGAGACCCATTTCTAACCCAATTGTACAAAGCCGCAACGTCGGAAACGACGTCGAGACCGGCAAAAAACATTCCAAAAATCGCTCCGCCCATCGCCCATCTATCAATTCTTAACATTTCTTCAACATCTTCTCTAGAAGCTCCGGCGATATTTGAAACGAACGACCGGACGGGTCTCATCATTAAATAAGAACCATCTTCTTCATAATGGGCCAACGTGGCCGCTTTCATAGCAGCCTTAACGGCATTAAATTCATCTCCTCCTTAAAAGTTATTTTTTATATATAAATCATTAAAGTATTGATTTATGATAATTTGATTTGTCTTAATCATAACATACCTTCATTGAATAATTCTCTATATTCCATAATTTTAATTACATTCCATATATTTTGAAATTTAATCTTGACATGATGAAACTTTGATAATTTTCTTTAGGTTTTTATCAACCAGGATAAAAAAATTAATATTTTTTCGGATAAATATTGAAGGCATTTTCAATTAATCCAAACACTTTGTGGCGTGAACACAAAATTTAAATTTCTTCATTGTTAAAATATCAAGAGTTGTATTAATTATTTAAAGCGGGTTTACAAAATTTTAATTAATAAATATTTTGACAATCAATCAAAATTCTGTTAATTGCGTTCAATTTTTCAATTAGCACTTTAAGTAAAGGAGGTATGTAAAAGTGAAATATTGTATGTATATATTGTAATGAGTTTGCAAAGTTTGATAAAACATTATCAACTCGCATTACAATATGAGATGGATAATGGATAGAAGATAGGGTGTACAATGTTATCTTCAAGAGCTCACTCGAAAGTGAGTCAGAGAAGTGAGAGAGTGAACAGTGTGATTATGAATAAGGTAACTATCATACTTTATAGTAGTATTACATAGTAGTGTATGAATACCATTCACCTTGATTGAATATTTGCTAATGATAACGCTCTTTCTAACACAATATTTGGGGTGTTCGAAAATGCCCTTCGCCAGACGTCGAAGAGCTGCTAAAAAGCAATTTGGTTATCCTAATATGTAACACACTAATATTATGAGATAAAAATTTGGCAATTAAAAGTGACAAGAACAATATAATTAAATATCTATATCCTTTAAATTCTTACAAATCAATAACTCATTATTTGCTTGCAGGAAGGTACTTCGGTATTTATATTTTATTGTATGAATTGCAATATTGCTATTTAGTAATTTGTTATTAAATACAAATAAATTAGTGTTTATTGATAACAGAGTGTTTAATCTGTATTATAAATAATGGGAACTTTATTATTATGTCATTTTGTGTAATGTAAATAATGCATGAGGTGAAGATGCCCCAATTTATACATAATTGTTATACTACTCACAATTTTACAAATTTAATAATAATAGTACATTTTGTCTATAGAATAACTATAAATAATTCACAATGCGTAATTTAGGGCTTTTAGGGAATTAACATATAAGAAATGATACGAATAAACAATTAAGGAACGGCAATCACCATACATTTTTCTTCGTTGAAAAAGTGGTTAATTTTTTTCTTTGAGCATGAAGGCGGAACAAAGATTTCTATTTGGGCTTGTGATGAATTTGCTCCTTTTGTCGTTTCAATTCCGAAGCCAATGGCCCATTTGTCAACTATGGGCGAAGTGTCTATTAGAGAAAATGGCACTTTCACCAAATCACTCGAAAGCTCAAAGGTTAATACGATCGTGACCTTAAGCTCCGGATTGTTAAAATTGATGGACTTGAAAGACAAACCATGGCCTGAACTTTTAACTGTATATCCGTTGAATTTGAACACATCTTCTTTTTTTTGGTAATAAGGATCAACTTTCCTTAGAAAAAAGAGAGAAATAGGAAGGAATTTACTTATTTTTTAAGATTCAACTCTTAAACTAAGCTGAATTTAAAATTCATGAGAAATTAATTAAAGACTTTTATTTAATATAAATTACGGCATGAATGCAGCAGCCACAGCCTCAACTCCAGCTTTCACTACTTTGTTTCCAATTTGGAACGCTTTGGAAAAAAATCCCAAATTTTCAGAGCTGATTTTTACAGAGATTCTGGAAAGTTCAGACGCTGAGGAAAGAAATTCATACGAATGCCTATCATGTAAAATTACGATATGAGTTTCTCCACGTTCATCCTCAGAATCAAAAACGACGTTTCTGGACACCCGCGTTGTATTGTTGAGACGATCTTTATTTGTGAGAGTATAATGGACTTCTGTGTTAGAGTCAGTTTCTCCTTGTGTTTCTTCTTTCGACCAATTCTTGTCATTTGGATCAAAAAAATCTATATTCAGCAAATTTTGATATTCGTTCAGCTCCACATGGGACAAAGGTGAAAGAATGTTTTCCCTCTTTGTCTTCCTTAAGAATTTCCATCTTTGTCCTTTTTCGGATCTTCTTCTTTCGATCAGAAACACAAGCGGTTTTGGGTCTCTGTGGAATGAAATCTTCTTCGTCATCAAACTTTGTTGGCACTAGAGCTGAACGGGGACGAAAGCCGTTTCCTCCATCACTTGATTGTAATTTGGAGCTCCTTTCTTTGTTCTTGCTCCAGGGAGTGGGAGAAATTGGGGAAATCTTAAACTCTTTGGCTAATTTTTCTTCCTTCAATTTGAGCTCTTTGGTCAGCTTGGCCATTGACTTTCTTTTTTGATCCATTGATTAAAACTTGGGAATTTTGAATTTAAATCCAATAATATTTGCTATTTAGTGTTTTACTTTTTAATTATTTGAAAAAAATTTTGTTCAGCCATTCTAGATTTTCATTTAGAACCTACATAAGTGCCTATAGTAATTTATGTTTAAATGAAGAGTTTAACGCTTAAATTATTATGCAAACTCATTAAAAGCTCCCAATCCTAGAGTCTGAACAATGATTAATTCCAAACCTTGTAATAAACGATTATAAATTATAAACAGTAAAATTAGTATTGAAAAACATAATCTGTTGTAATTATAGTTAAATGAATTCAAGAAGTTTAAATTAGTGATGAAAAAAGTGCTAGAGCTAAATATTGGCATTTTACTGGCTTTTTGTTTCTTGAAATCTCATCAAGTTATAGTGAATTTTAATGGAACGTTGACTTATGGGGAAGAAAATTGTTTAAAGTTAATTAGCAATTTTGAAAATTTTAATGTGGAAAATGTGAATATGATTAAATATAATATTTCAGTAATAATGTTATTTAACATTAATTTTTGCATGAAGCGCAACTGATGTGATAAGTGTACAAAATGATTCTTCTTGGGCGAGTGATATTTCGAAGCAATTTTATCTCAACGCCTTTACCTGTGACAGAAATCTTGGACTTGAATGTCATTTTGTACGCGTTCTTGAAGATGACGATGAACTCGAAGGCGACGATCCACCAGATGCGGAATTTGAATACGTAGAAGTCAACAAATGCGTTTGCTCTTTTCAATCAGGAACCAAAAGAGGGATATTTTTGTTCGGTATGATTCAATTAAAGTTTACTATATTGTTATATATTTTGTCAGTTTCTTATAATTATCATAATTCAATTAAAATTAAATATTTTTCAATTAAAATTATGCTTAAATTAGCATGGTACATTTAAGGTAGAAATGTGCACGGCGCAATTTAATGCGAATAAAATAACCATTAATTTAATTTTTTAGAATTTTCTAAATGTTTTATCCCTGCTGGTTTGGGCGATGAGAGCATATGCAGGAAAGGAAATTCTGAAAAACCTTCCAATGGGACAAAGAATTTCACTCAGATGGTCCCAGGAGGAACCAAAGATATGTTTATTAAGCATTCAATTCAATGTGTCCCAAATGCACTGTGTGAGGAAGTTGACTTTTATCAATATTCGTGGAAAGGTTTTAGACGTTCTGATAAAACAACCTATTGGAAAAAATTTCGAACGCCAAGATTCACATCTCAATGTGTCTGCCAAAAGAACATCAAATCCAATTTCCCACCAGAAGTTTTGGACCATGAGAGAGAACCCACCGGAACATGCTACAATGAAGATGACGATTCGTCCACAATGATTCAAGTTTATAAATGGCTCATTTTATTATCACTCATTTTTATCTTTTGTGAAGTTCATTATTAAAATGTATGCAAATCGACAATATTATTTAAATTGTTAACCAACATAATAAACGACAATTTTGGTAGTGAAAAATATAAAATAAACATGTGAAACTTATTAATAAAAAATTTTACAATACAAGACTCATACCAGACTCATATCATACTTTTACTTTACATACCTACTAAGTTCAATTGCCTTATTTCTTTTTATAATGTGTTATTATTTTATTATAATAACACATATTTGTTTGGGCTGAGTTTTACTTTTCCCTCTAGCTTTTTTGGCAAATTTTGGCAATTGCTTTCTGACTCATAGTTGATTGCATTCTATTGTTTTTGGATATGTTAGGTTAGGTTAGAATTAATGGGAATGACGTCTTTCGCCAAATAACCTAACCTAACATGTAATAAATTGAATAAAATGCATCATGGTAATTGCCAACTGCCATGATGGCAAATAATATCCATATCATTTACGTGCATTGGCAATTGCCAACTTGACAACTTTCAAAATTTGCCAAAAAATCTGGAGGGAAAAGTAAAACTCAGCCATTTGTTTGCACATAATCGAGTTGTCTTTAAGAACTTTCACCCAGAACATTTTTAACCACTGCTAATAAATTAAACATGTGGTTAAAATCATAAAGACAAATTTTGTAACCAAAGACCAAGCAATTATTTTACGAATACTAAACAAAATTATTCAGATACAAAAAGTAAATAAAAAGGAATAAAGTTGGATTGAAATATTGAATCAATTTCCATTCCAATCTTTAGGACATGATTTGGACGTGCTTTAAAGTTTTGTTTCAGGTAAGTTCAGCCACCACAAAAGTTAAAATTTGCAAAATTATAACCATTTAGAATAAATGTTAATTATATTTAATTATGGTTTGAATTTTATTAGCTCTTGGCAGCAGTTGCGTCGGTTCATGCCATTATCAATGTATGGGAATACAATCAAACGCTATGGAGGATTAAAAATGTAAAACAAGTGCCAATACCAGCCCAATCAGTGCAAGGAATCACCGTTTTGATCTTTCCAACAATTCACAGGTCTTTGTGGTTCATCTTTTACATCTTCTCCTTTGGCTTTCAAATACTCTCAATAAGTAATTTATTTTCAGCTCACAATTCTTTTTCCTAACTATTGGTGTTAAATAAAGTTTTACAAAATTAAAATTATTTCCTTAATTATTGTTTGGCGTATTATGTATTCAGTTAGAAATATGAGAGCGAGTGACGAGAAAAAAATCTCTAATCCTTTACATCTCTATTACACTTTCCTTTGGTTTACAGCAGTTTTGGGATATCCATCTGTGAGTTGATTTTTAACTTTAATATGCCCTATTTTAGTTAAATTTTTACTGTTTCAGAACATTTATTTTTAATGACATTAATTGTTCAATTTTAGATGGTCTCAATCTACACGAAAACGTATACATTTTGTGAATTTAGCAGTGTGAGTTCAAATTTTTCAATACGAATTTTGAAGTTTGATTTTTGTATGAGCTCGTACTTTTACAATAACAGATATTTTTATATGATAAGTGAAAATTGATTAATGTTTAAAACTCTTTTTTAGATTTTTCTCGTTATTTCTTTGATTCCTCTCGTAAGATAATATTTTTGAATCATTCTCAAAACAATGAAATTTAATAAAATACGTTATTAAATTAATTGATTTAAAAAATATTTATTTAGATAGCTTGGATCCTGAACAAAACTGAACTGGTTTTACTTTCTGTTCAACTCACTTCTTTTGTGAGCTTCTTTGCCAATGTGTTCATCTGCGCCCAGGAAGAGAATTATTTTGGAGTTGCAGGAGGAGCCTTCTTTTTGTTGGCTCTGCTTGGACTTTCTCTCAACCGACATAATTCTCCTATTCCACCCAGGGAGATTCTCACAATCTCCACTACAGCAGCAACCTTTTGCTTCCATTACTCCATTGCCCAAATATTAACTGAGAAAAGCCTTTTAAAAATGCAGCATTTGAGTGAACTTTATTAAATATTGTTCATATAAGGCTGATGTATAATATTTTTATATTAACACAATCTTAATTAAAATAGCGTTATTTTATAACAACCATTAAATTATTTGTATTATGTTACTTAAGATTTTCTTAATTGTAGTGAGTAAATTCTCAAGGAAATGTTTATTTTTATGTGTAAAATATTAATGTTTGCTGCTAATTGTTCAAAGAAATTAAACCAATTCTACCAAAATTTAAATAAAACTATAATAATTTTTCAAAGTTGATAAAAGATAATTTATTCTTTCTACCTGTGTATCTTACTAATTAATACATTTATAAGGACCATAAAATCTTAAAAAATATGATTACTCAAATGCTCATCATATATTTTACAATATTAACCATTCTTGAAACTAATCATTTAGCAAACGGAGTGTTGAGATCGTTTACTAAAAAGGGAATTAAAGACGCCAATGTCTTGAAAAAGACTAAACGCTTAGCATTAGCTGAAGAAGATCCACCAGAATTTAAATATCATGGGCATCTGAAGTACTTTGAAACAGATTGTCTTTTGAAAGATGAAATAATCAACGTTGTTAAAAATGTGACAATGACTAATTTGACGATGGAAGAGAAATGGGAATATCTGGACAATACGACTTGCAATAGACTCATGGGACTTGTGTGTTACAATACTCCTTGGGACGAACGACAAGGGATCATAAATGATGCAGCGAAAACCAGATGCTATTGTTTCAATGATATTGATGACGAAGCTGATCCAAGTGACAATGCTGGAGAAGCAAAAGGCTCATGGGATAGAAGTATAGCTATTTTATTTGTTTTTACTTATGTAATTAGGGTCAAGTTGTATTTTATCCAACCAATTTTAATCATATTTTGATAATAAATATGGTACGGTATTTATACAATTTTGTTAAAATTCCATAAAGGAAAACAGAAATGTATGGTCCCTGCTAATTTAGAAGATTATAGCGAGTGTGAAGAAAATAGTACAACAATCAAAATTAAAATATCGGTTCATGGTTATGTGGGTAAGTATACTGTTTATTGTACGATTGACTAATAATTTTTAATTCCTAAAACTTTTAATTCACACTTAAAATATTTTACCATCTTTACTATTTAGAAAATTACACTTACACAACCAAATGCGTAAGACATGCAAGGTGTAAGCGTATTATAGAAGTGAATTGGATTGGAGCAACTGCCCGATTCAACGAAAAAACCCAAAAAATTGAACAAATTACTCATATTACTTATAACGAGACATTTGAGTGGCGATGCACCTGTAAGGATCCGACCATTATTATGGACGTTGAAGGAGATATTACTGGCAAATGCAAAAGACCAAGAAGGAAAAGATCCTCAAGAAGGACAAATAAGTTTAATTTTTCTCAAAGAAATTATTTGAGCAGTTCGCTCATTTTTCTTTATTGGTTTGTTACGATAAATATTTTTTTCTAAAATTGACAATTATGTAAAAGTATGCTTATTAACAATAAAACATAGCCTTTTAATATTTTATGCGTAAATGCTTATGGTTTGTATCTCGGAATAAAAATTTCGTTTACTTATAATTTGAAAAAAGTTTAATATCGAATATCGCTGTATGTATAATTGTTAACACTTGCATTTTTATTTACTTATATTTTTATTAAAGACGATAAAACAGTATTTATTGTCATTCAAGGTATTTTTTTATAAATAATAAATTTATCTTATCATTATGAATTATGATATACCATACATATAGTATTTACATATCTTATGTTTATGAAGTATATTATACATTATTTATGTTTAATAGCAATAATTATATAGAGTATTTTATGATAAATAAGATCTTAATCATTCAAATCGAGTAATATCAAGAATTGTGTAAGTACTAAAAGTAAGTTAAAAGAATTATGAGGTAATGTTGTGTAGATTAACTACTTATTTTAAAAAAAAATTAACAACCATAAATTAGATGCTTAAAATGGCAGACCTCTTCAAATATGGTAAATATCCTGCATTAATTACATTTGGTAACTACAATTACTCAGATGAGTCTTGACGGGTTTGAACGCCACGATTTATAAACAAAGATAATACTTTATCGTTAGTTCCATTATTTATTTAGATATAAACAAGAAACTAATTTTAAAATTATGTAATATCCAATATAATAATATTAATCTATAATTAAAAAATGGTGAGGTTCGTAGTTCTTCAAAGATACAAAATGAGAGTCTTTGAATGCAATTTATATAAAAGATTCATATATATAAATTGCTGTTCTCGTGGAACTTGTCGGAATAATTATCGTATACAGAAGTTACAATGAAATGAAAACTCAACGGGAGTGTTCGATTGTCACAGCCGACCTTCGTTGTTGATTTAAATGAAATGGCAATGTTGGAACCAATTGGATCCACTTGAACTGCTCGAGTTCTGGAGATTCCCATTTGACTGTTGGTGATGGACGGTGTGTGGGTGGCCGTGATGAGGTTCGAAGCCTCCGAAATACTGGGCGGCCGTTTGGTCGGCTGATGAACCTTGGTAGAAGGCCGGTGGGTAATTGTCATAATAGTAATTGACTTCCGGAACATTGTGATGGTGTCCTTGGATGAACTCCTGGCCTCCGTATTTGTTCAAATCTTTCTTTCCCTTAACACAAGGAGGAGACGAAGGCGGAGTTGGAGGCGAAGAGCTCGTGGTGCTGCTGGCCGGGCCACCTCCCACCATTGGAACCATCATGCCCGGACTCTCACTAAAATACCAAAAACAATTATCGTTAATAATAAATACCAGAACTTTAATTTATTACATAAAGGTCACACGAAAAAAAGTTGGCTTTCACCAACAAATCCAAGCCCTAGTTTCTATTTATATGACGCGTATTTACATCACTACTTTGTAATATTGTATTCATCATCTTGTCATCAAAACTTTTTAAGCCTAACCGCATGAACAAAATGTTAAAGGTTATCTCGATAAAATATTTATATTAAAATTCATACGTAAATACATTTCTACATAATATTTATTAGTGGTTAGATAGTAAACTTCGTATATACAGATCGTTGTATGATCGTTTCCATCTGCGTATTAAAAGTATCCAAGATGGAGAAATAGAGTTATATTACTCGTTCAAGTTTAGGAGTAATTGGGGCTCTTAAATGGGCTAATAAAGTTGGATGAGGCAATTGGGGAAGTTTCATGTTTATTGACGATTCCTCTAATAAATATTTGTAGTTTGTCTCCTACGACGTTTTTAGAGCAAAGAAACCACTAAATACGCAATATCCAATATCTAAAGTAAAAGTGAAATGTTGAATCTTATTCATTATCAATTACATTCCCTATACGCAAGTTAATTTAGCTCAAAGTGAAATGTAAGAATCAAAGAAAAATGTTTTATTTGTATTTGCCAAGAATATTTGAACTCGATAAAAAATAATAAAATGAGGGCATCTTCCAGAAGCGCACTTCACAATCCAAATAAGGCTAAACGAGAGTAAACCATTATAAGAGCAAATCACGCTTCATGTAATAATGTAAATTATGTAAATTGTTTCTACCAAAATAATTCATACACTATGAGTGTAATGATTGGAATCATGATCTCATATTTGCCACTTATTACAATAAATTCATACATTATGCATCAAACTGATCCATTAAAGGATGCAAAGTGGTGATTATTTAAGAGTTCATACGTGAAGAGATGTCCCTTGAGGGGAGTCGGGGAATTATTTGTGTTTCCGCCCTGGGTGGAAGGACTCTTCACTTTCCGCCTCCTTGGTTGGTATTTGTAGTCGGGGTGTTGGCGCTTGTGTTCGGACCGGAGTCTCTCCGCCTCCTCAATAAACGGCCGTTTCTCCTCTGTCGACAAGAGTCTGGAAAGAATGGAAAGTTAGAATAGGAAAATTATTCGCACATCCCTCCCTGACTCTGCTCCTTTAATGAGCTGATAATTGGGGAAAAGGTGCCCTCCTTGGAGGATCATAAAACTTTGTTTGTCTGGGAGTTGATGAGTCGACGGGGTGCCTGGGCTTCACAACCCTCAACGACCTCGATGAAACTCCCCGACTTTTTCATCTCCGTCTCAGAATCTCTCATTCCTCCTAAATCTACTGCTTCTGTTAACCATCTTCTGACGTCTCATATACGTCTCATACATATTTCATATTACATAGATAAATTCATATGAATCATACTAATCAGAATTAGTATTGGCTAAAGGCTTATCCATACGTGTAAGTTACCTTATTGCCTCATCCTAATAAAAAATGACTCATGAACTTTCATTTGCTTTATTTCAAACGAGACCACATTTAAGAAAAAAGTTACTACCAGTCTTTAATTTTGATTTATCCTCGACATTTTTATATTCTAGTCACATTAAGTTTAAGACGGCAAGACGCCTCGCATCAACAATATATAAGTAAAAATACACCTTTAAGTCTTTTAAAATTTCCCAATGTGTGTTGGAAAGGGAAGGAAGTGATAAGGAAGGTTTGAAACAAAAAGGTTTTCAAGCCTTCGTAAACTGTTATAAAATCTTGTACATCTGTATTAACGTTTACTTAAAGGTTTGAATGGGACGAGTGGGATGAGTGAACTCCGCATAGGCCAAAGGGATCCTTTACATATGTGCGCTCTCATTCACAAAATCCTCGCCCTCGAGCCTTAAGAAATACAGAATTTGTATGTATTTATGTATGTAAGTGCTTACAACTTCGGCGAAGGGAAAAGTCCAAGGGGCCACACGAGTTTAAAACCTTCGCACATGCTGCCCTTAATAATAACATTTAAAGTATCTGTCAGGGGTTCAGCAAGGATCGGTTCGCGGTGGTTATGGGAAAGTATCCTTTAAACTCCTGAGTCCTAAACTGCTCCTACATTTCCGAGAGAAGCAGTTAAGTGAGTAATGGGGTAGTTTGGAAGGACCGAAAAACGACTCCACATTTTATGTCTTCAGCCCCACACGTCTTAAGGGAGGAAAGGGCAAGGACAATGACCACGCGGGACCTTCGGACCTTTCGCCCCCCCATTGTCTCCTACTATAAAACTTGACCTTTCCCGAGAAGTGACCATCCCTTGATCAACACATGGATCACTTCCCACACACACATGGGGGGAGAGGGTGAGAAATGAGGAAATTATGGGTATTTATTTAAGTACCTCCAGAGCTTCCCAAGACTTTTGCTCAGCTCGGCGTTGTGGAGTTGCGGGTATTGTTCCGCCAATCGGCGGCGGGCTGCTTTGGCCCACACCATGAAGGCATTCATGGGCCGTTTGACGTGTTCGGATTTGTAACCCAAATTTGCAGGGGCTCTAGATATTTAACAAAGTTTATACATTGCATTTTAAAAACATCTTTTTGTCATATTTTATAACAATTATCATAGTAGTAAAATATAAAGAAGTCGCATGCTATGAATCAGCCTCATATATTTTAAATTTTTGATCATCTTATAACATCATCGTGTTAGTCTTATATCTAGCTATAAGAACGTGATGTTTTACTTGAATATCTTGTTAATAAAAGCTATTATAGCAAAATGTGTTTTAACATATAAAAAAGATCAAGAAAAAGATTCAATTGAAAAAGAGTATGGAATGATGGAAATGATGAAGAGGGTATTTGTTAACTTTTAAGAAAGACATCAGTTATACATTACTTAAGCTGATTGTATCTTAACAGATAATAAATATAATTTGTCATTATATAAAAAATATAAACTCACTTTTTAGAATTAGAAACAAGTGACCAGTCATAGCCTTCTAAAACTTTTGCAGCCGCAGCATCAATATTTGTAACTAAACCTCCAGAAAGTGAAATTGACTCAGCCATTTCGGGTTTAAGCTTTCATTCACGCGGATTTTAAACTTTCCTCACTTTCTCTTTTGATGATTCCGTCAAACGCTAAATGTTTATTTTTTACTTATTTTGTAATAATTGAATAATTTTATAATCAGATGGACTTGGATGCTTCTTTAATAATAATGTAGACACCAATAAGGCTGATGGAATCAACGGTAAAAGTAAATTTGACGGACTAGACACTGCATAAGTATTTCAAATGGTACAAGGAGTGCATTGTTTACAAAATTATGGTTTGGTCACATGTGAGAGTTGTATTACTTTTGATATATCCTTTTACTAATAAATCCACTTGTTTGGTCAATTGATTAATTAAATAAGATATTTGGATGGAGGGATAAGCTCATAGGTTAAGATGATATCGGGGGTTTGTAAACGGGACGGCTGTTGGGTTGAGTGTTCGTAAGCAACTGTGGGGTCTGATGAGGAATCTTATCCCTTGACTCAATGAATGAGTAAGGAAGTTGGGTGGGTCGCTCCCTTCGCATGCCCTTACGGGAGGAAACAGAGACGGGAGATGAACACTCCCACAGATCACCCTAAACGAAAATCTCTACCGTCGTAAAGTTGACAGAATACACACATTCTACACCAAATTACACAATTCAACCCATCTTTGAAAACAAACGAGGGAAGTCGAGTCCTCAGCTCATCTCAGAGAAATCCTCTGTCTTTTGGCTTCCTCGACCTGGGCTCGGAGGTCGTGAAAGTCGAGATGATGGTTACAATCAATCATTCCTCACCGATAAAACCGCACAGAACCAAACAGAACGAGAAAATCTTTTTTCATTTTTCCCTTCGATGATGGATTTTGACTTTTAAATCATTTTTAAATGGAAAATTGATAAAATCCAGTCTCGTGAAAGCATGTTTGAAATAGTCGTAAAAGCAATCTTATTTGGTAAATCAAGTTGAATTTCAAACAAGTGCCAAAAGGTCCCTTAAATTAAAATTTTGCTTTTAAAATATTAAAATATTATTTTAAAATAAAACTTAGAAAAAGTACACGCCTGCTCACGCATGGTTTAGAAAATTTTCGATTACACATATGTAATACTAGATATAACTTCATTGGCAATATAATACTATCTACATACTTGTTATTAAATTCATTTTGATTGAGTTGGAATAAGATGAAGAAATATATGGGCAAAAAATGTAGAGGTGAAAGGGGCGCAAAAGTAATTTCGCATTCAATTGTCTCGGCGTGTGTCGAGGATGAGTAATGGAGTGAATGAAAACCGGCGACTCATGGGAGACAATTGGTGGGAATGAGGTAAGAAGGCCTATGGTGAGGCCTCGTGGGTGTTCTCATCATTACTCGTCATTTGGGTAGTTCATTAGGAGAAGGGTGGAAGTGGGAGATTCCGGAGATTCCTCGCCGGTTTGTTCCTTTGAGACATCTGACCCCTCCGGTTGTCACATGTCCAAGAGTTCCTCTCAAACCCAGCGACGCATTTGTCCGTGACGCTGCAGTTTTGCGCCTTATCCACGAAGGAGACCTTTGGCCTTTGTAGCCTTATTTCTCTCCGCCCGGCGGATGGAGATAACAAGGATCTCCCCACTATCTCTCTCAGGTTCACATCCAAGAATCAACAGAAGGGGGAAAATCAACTACACCATTTGATCGAGATCCATTTCCTCTCTTACTACTTACGTTTTTATATTTACTACAAGCAAATAATGCTTGAATGTATCTTTACATCTTGGGGTACATCTTCTTTCCAACACAGTTTACATTCTCCATAATGTCCACAAACTCATAGATTAACTTTGACCAACATTTCTCTTTTAGATATTTCTCATTATGAATTAAAATATATTAAGTTATCGCCAATGCTCTCATATTCATACATTAGAGCTGTACTTTACTACAAATTTTATATATGAATTTTTATATATTATTTATCCATAGCATATCAGTATTTATTGGTACCTAAATGGTGTCACAATTAAGCACATTTTAAATTGTGAATTGTGACCATAATACTAACATTATAATCTTCTGTACTAAATGTAAGTAAATCTTATATGGTAATAATAAGTATATATATATGTTTATATACATACCTAAGTGTGGACAATACACATCCAATTAAATTAATGATTACTATTTTACTAATACTTATACATATATTATATTGCATACCTATGTAGTTATTGATATTCCTGTATTATATTAAGTTAGTAGTATTAAAATGTACCTTACCTATTACCATTCTTGAACTATCAGTATTTACCATTCTAAATAATTACAATCGAATTACCTACTTAAATACATAACTACAATATTACTAGTATAGTAGATTATGTACGCTACATACTCGAACTTAAGTAATGTATCATGTAATATTATGTACTCGTATTATTAATCTATTTTATACGTCCTTTGCACGCCCTACCTTAAGTTTCTTGTGTATATGAGTTTAGAGAGTTGAATAAATGATTAAATTATAACTTGTATACCTAGTTCTCATATTGAGATCCTCGAGTGGTAAATGAGGGAAAGATGTGATTGCAGTGATTTTCGAGTTTGTTCAAAAGAGATTGATTTCATAAATGAGGATTCCTCGGTCGAGTGGAATAGTAAATTAAGGTCCCGTCTTCACTTCATCTATGTCCAAATAATAGATTATATAAAGCAAACGTAAAAACCAACTTGTAATGATTCTGGTTGGGAGTTTCGGAGACAGCTGTTTAAAAAGATGTCTCGATGTACAGATGCAAAAAGGGTTTCTCCGGCGGCGATCTTCTTCATCATCTTCATCATCTGTGTTGAGTTCCGAGTAATTTACCCGTGGAATTTGTCGCAATTAACGTTTGTTCTCCCCGCCGCTCCCGGTACGAGGAAGTGTGTATGAGGGGAATTATTAATACGACCAGAGCTATCTCACTTGACATAAATCAGACTTTTCACCGACTCTCGGGTTTAATTGGCCCTCTTGCTAATGAGCCGGGGTCTTCCCGCAGATTTCTATCGCCCACGATTTATTGGCCCCACAAATACATAAATATTATCGCAGGGAAACAAATGTCCCGAACCCTCCTCAAATTACTCCGAATCCCCCATGAGGAACCCTCACCCACATTTATTTCTCCGCTTCAATGAACCTTCATTTCTTACAAATGAGCAACATGTACGATCATTCCCATATTACATATCTCTGTCAGTCTTCACTTTGTAAGACCATGATGTAAATAAGCTCATGTTACAGCAAAACAGCGTATGTACGAAATGACAATTTGAGTTAAAACTTTGCTTGTTATTTTCTATTTTCAATCAATTATGAATTTTAATTACTCATTTCTAATAGAATTTTTCATTCATTTGTAAAACAATTTAATGTAAAATAAATAACTGAAATGGCCAATTTGATTCACAATCATTTAATTTGATAAAGACGACATAAAATTGTTAAAATATAATGGAAAGTAATGCAAACGCCTGAGAAATTTCATTTAAATCTGTCGACAAAAGTTTCTCGTTGGTTCAAATCTTTAAAAGATTCGTTTTGAAAAGGCTTTAAAAACCGAGCGGAACTTTTGGTTTTGAAAGAATATGTAAATTGGAAGTGGCATAATTCACTCGTGTCTGGTCGGATCTCTTTCATGCGGGCTGAAGAGCTGAAAGAGCCTTAGATGGGCGAAGGATGAAAGTTGAGGGATGGATTGTAGGAGGGATCTTCAGAGGTGTCGGATTACGCAGCCTCCTCGATGGAGAGAGTTGAAAGCGGAAGAGAAAGTGGCTGTTAACGTGTTAATTGGGGAGTTGGGAGATTGACGGGAGAGGCGGAGAAGGTGGAGGAACTGAGGCGGAGGAGCCGACAAAGGGATCTCCTTTGACGATCCTCCGCCACGTCGGCACCTTTGAGTTGTAGCCGAACCCTCCCCCTTTTCCTCTCACATGCCGACAGGGATGCCCGAATTAGATGCCCGATTCGGCTTCTTCCGGCCCGCCGCCTATTTTTGCACACTTTCGCCAAACGCGGCGGAATGACACATCAAGAGGGGATGCCTCCTTGGACAAATAATCAAGAAGGATTGGAGAGGAAAGCGGAGTTTACCAACTCACCCTCGCCTCATTAATATGTGACTCTCAGGAGTCACGAATTCGCATCTCCGATTCCCCTCTCAAGGCTTTACCTGCCGCGGCGAGGAAGAGACGTTGTTATCTGCCGCATCTCGGCGCGGCTTCATCCCACTTGTAAGAGCTCCAGGAGGACGAGGAGGAACAAGAGAGCGGAAACTCAATCACACAAATAACCATTCATAAAATTGCATGATGGGGAGAGTTTTGAGTCGAGGATGAATTATCTCGTGATTCCAAAACTCACTCATCAGGAAATGAGCATGTTTCAGTCAATATACTAAATTGTTAGTCTACAAATGGAATAAAGGTACAGAGTATAGTATATCTATACTGAATTTATATGGCGAAATAATTGAAAAGAAATAATTGTACATAATGGCATTAATTGGGTAGAATCATGAACATATTTTAATTTTATCCAATTAAAGTATAAGTAATGTACAAAAACAATTTACAGTATATAGTACATATATCGAATTTTTGAGTTATTAAATATATTAAAATAATAGAACTCCATTGTACAATGATCTTCAATTAATTTGTTTACTCAAAAATGAAACAAAATAAAATGTCTTCATGGTATAAAAACTGATGTAAAGGCTTAAATAGAATCAGATTTAGACAAACAAAAATCAAGCCAAGATACTCCAAAACTGCCAAAAATCTGCCAATATGAATTTTCTTTTAATAGCTTCAATTCTTATCATCGCACTTTCATCAGTTCATGTGAGATATCTTTAAAATCATAAATAACATATCTAGAGAATTCATGATTAATTTTACATTATCCCAAAATCTGAATTTTATCAAAAACGAATGTTTATTGATTACAGATGATGTCAGAACCACAAAAAGGAGGTGGAAAAGTAAGAATATTAAATTTTTATTTTTTCAATAACAATAAACATACAGCATTTCTCCGCGTCTATTATTATATTTATTATACTATATGTAGGTAGGTACATACATACATCTGTATGATTGTACAGATAGGTGTGTAATAAAAACGAAGTTGTTAGATAACATTTATATTGTATACCTAGTATACAAATATCATTTATGAAAGTACTTACTTGTAAATACTTACCATAAACAATGTTCTAAAATATAATTTTTATTATTAATTAATGTTTGTAGGATAATAAGAAGAAGACCCTGAAAAGTGTACTCACTCCAATTGTAAAAAAAGCAAAACAAACTATCAAATTATTATATATTTGAATTATATGTAAAAATGCAAATATATATATATATATATATATATATATTAATTAATTATTCATATAATTCATTTACAATTTTAGGATGGACTCTACTTTCCGGAACGGCTCTATGGCTCCATACAGGCTCCATGTAAATACATGCTGCTCCATGGAGCAATCACGGGCTTGGTTGCATCGAGTCATTTTGGCTGCATGAAGTTATTTGACTGCATGGAGTCATTTGGGTTGCATGGAGTCATTTTGGCTGCATGGAGTTATTTGACTGCATGGAGTCATTTGGGTTGCATGGAGTCATTTTGGCTGCATGGAGTTATTTGACTGCATGGAGTCATTTTTAGTTACATGGAGTCAATGTAGTCCAAAGTGGAGTCATTTTGCATGGAGCGCATGGAGCCATTATAGCAATTATGGAGCCATGGAGTCATTTGGTAATTGAAATAGGAAAATTTACACTAAAATCTGGATGGAGCCCGTGATGGCTCCATGGAGCAGCATGTATTTACATGGAGCCTGCATGGAGCCATGGAGCCTTTCACGAAAGTAAAGTCCAGCCCAATTTTATTCATAGAGGTTCCAAATTGCAAACTCTTTAGTACCTACATTTTTAGATAATTTAGTAATAAGATAAAATTGAATCTCTAATTTGCGTGTTCATTCAATTTAATTTATTTCAAAAATCAAAAAATATTTCACGAATGGAAATAAATTAATCGACTCCTCAATACTTTACTTATAAACCCATTCAAAAGATCATTTGTGAAATGATAACCATTTTATAGTTAATACTAATATAATAATAAAAATAGTAATGCTCGTTAGTTTTCGAGTGCTACTTTATTTACCTACAAATCTATTTAGATAATTGGTTAACAAATTTAAGCCCATGTGAGCAAATTATATTTTGATGCTTTTCAAGCACCATTTATTTTGTTTGATCGAAAGGCGCTAGATCATATTTGTAAAAACAGGAAGATCTCTGCATGACATTTTAGAAAATGCTTATAAATAATCCAGTGGTCAATTTGTATATAAGGAGCAAGAAATTTGACAATTTTAATCTAACATTTTTTTCGAATTCAAGTTTAATCCAATTTGTCAGTGAGTAAGTAAGGTTTGGGTATGGCATCCTTAATGAACGTTTTTGCATGCGTTGGGGTTATTGCAATTGTAGCAATTTTTGGAGTTTCGGTAAGAAATTCTTTGTTAATGTATTTTTATAGAAATTATATTTTTGAATATATAATTTACCTAATTAAGAATTTTTCACTAGGGTCAATCTCAAAGTTCTCCAAATCAAGATGTGATAAACAACAACACAATAAATGTGAGAAATATGTAAAAATTGGTCAATATTGTTTTAAGCATTGTTTAATAAATAAGTAAAGTAATACAATATTGTAGAAAATCAGCTTTACTCTATACAGTTACATAGGTATACATTTTTTATACATTGCCTTGTATTATTGATGTGCTTAAATACTCTTTTAATTTTTAGAAATTAAACCAAATCAAAGAAGTAGCAATGAATTTGACAACCATTTTAACTGAAGAAATCAAAAAAGGAGCCCAAGATATTCCAACATACATTAAAAATGTCCGTGAAAGAATCAACTCTGAAACAAAGGTGAAATTTACTGGTGAAGTGGACATGATCGTTGTAAAATTCTTGGAAATTCTTAACAAAATCGCCAATATGAAAACACAAGAAGTAGCCAGATATATCAATGATTTTCTTAACAATACAGTGAAAGACTTTAAAAATCAAATCCAAACGATGATTGATTTCGTCCTCTGAATAACTACTTTTACCTCACATCATTCCTTTAACACATTATGTTATCTTTAAACGAAAAATTTCACAAACAAAAATAAATATATCATACCAAAATAACAAATATAAATATTTTTTTTAGTATGCATGAGAATATCGTAAAATCGTAATCTACAGGGTGGTACAATAGAAAATAACTTTATGTTTATGAACAAATATCAAAATTGGCTGACATACTCTTTATGGGCCTAACCAAAGTGGTTGAATAGCGAGGTTTAAATAGCGCTATTAAAACTTAATAAAATTCTGACCAAAGTGAAAAGTGGTATAAGCTATTCCAGATTCACTTTGGTCAGGATTTGGGTTTAACGAGGAATAAAGGTTTTCGGTTAGAAGTGCTTAATAGTGAGGTATAAATCGAGAAGTTATACACGCTCCTGAGCAGGTATAAGGAGGAATAAGTCGAGAAATTTGTAAGATTGTTGAGATTTTAAATTTGGAATTTTTAATAGTTTTAAGGAAATTCATAGGCCTTTTAAGGTTAGAAATTTCTTTTTATAGTGGTCAATAATACAGGACTTGGAAAACTCATTTTAATTTAATAAGTCCATGATTAATAGTAGTTTTAAGAATTTCTCATATTAATTAACTAAATTAAAATGCCCTTTAACAATTTTTAATACATTTACTTTGAAAACTCTATAGGTGGCATTTTTGAATCAAGATCCGTTACTACTGCAGTCTTTATAATAATGTTTGAGCACATACAGGGAGGTCCAAAAGGATTGCAACAAAATTATTTTAAAAGTTTTCCTATGATTTATACACATACATAACACACAAGACCTTCTCCCTTTGTTGCATGTATTATATGTAAATTATATGTATGTATACATATGTATTATATACGGACATATATGTAATACAGTAATATGTTGTATTATATACTTACATACAATAACAATGAAATTCAGACTGACCAAGCACCATTAATTGTATAGAAAAAGTTATACCGGGAATAGGGTATTAAAAAGTTATCAAGGGTTTTCGGGAATAGCGCTATTAAGCACTTTGGTTATGATCTTATACCCGGAATAACCGGGAATAATTTTTTGATAAGTGGGAATAACTAAACCGCCTTATACTCTCTTATACCCAAAACCACTTTGGTTAGGGCCTATATTATGTATAACATGTTATAGAAGGCTAAATTTGATCTTAAGAATTGACCTCCGTTGATCTCAATGCATGGCCACAACAAAAAATTCAACAAATAATGCATTTTTACACACATCAAAGGAATAGGAAAAGGTTCGATATTTCAATGCATTCAATGCAATGCAAATTTAAGAATTACTAATATTATAAAAACTTTAATTATAATTATTGTTAAAGTTGCATTGCATTGAATGCATTGAAATATCGAGCGCGTTTCAGGAAATTCCCTTTGATATATGTAAAAATGCACAATTTGTTGGATTTTTCTTTGTGGCCCAGCATTGAGGTCAACGGAGGTCATTTCTTAAAATCAAATTTAGCCTTCTATAACATATTATATAAAGACCATGTCAGCTAATTTTGATGCGTATTTGTCCATAAACATAAAAGTTATTGTCGATTGTAAATACTCAAAACTTAGGAGCCCACCCTGTACATACCTGAATATACATTATAGATGTAATTGTTGTTTAAATGTTTTAATGCATCCCAATATTTAAGAACTTTACATGCGTTATGATAACACGTTAGTGTTATCGATAAGAAAGGAAAAAAAATTAAATACAAAATGACTTTATTTTTAATTTCGCCAAACAAATGTATGTAATTTTGGTATTAAATATTTTAATAATTAGTTTTAAACACGAATCTTTAACAATAACTTAAACTATTCATATTTACAATAAATTTTTTAACAATCCAACCTCATCCAAAGTTAACACAAATAAAATGAATTGTGTAAATAAAACAGATAAGAATACTTATTGCATATTCAATCTCCCATAAAACGAATTTAAAGTAATCTAATTAAAGATAAAATGGCAAAAAAACCTTAATTGGAAATATTTAAAAAATGATCTAAAGAGTAAAAAGAAGGAAACCAGAAAATTCTTTTGGGAAATTTTAGTTACTTGACGCGATACTTTCCTTGTCTTTATCGTCGCGTTTTGAGCTTTTCTTCTCCTTTTCCTTCTCTTTTTCTTTCCCATCTTTCTTCATTAAGTCTTTCACACGTTCGTTGAAACGTTCAGTTGCTCTTTTGAAGCATTCTAAGTCGTCCTGATTAAACAAAAAATTCACCAATATCAATAAATAATTCAAGTCAATTAACGAATATTAAAGATATTTCCTAAAACAATACAGATACTTATAAAATAAAAAATTAATTATAATTAGCTTACCTTGGAGGTTTTTTCTTGTGCTTCAGCTTTCTTTAACGTTTCTTTTGTCTTTATTAAATCCTCTTTTAGAGTGTCATTCGCCTTTTTCAATTCACCCAGTTGGTTTTTAGCGTCGGCTAAAAATAAAATAAAAGTTAGTTTTATTATTGTTACCGGGTTACAATAATAAGAAAATGATTTTACTGATAGAAATGATAATTGTTATTACTTATAAAATAAATTAGGGGTTTTACTTAATGAATTGTTCACGACGTTAATGGTCGCTTCATGTGCATTTCTCTCAAGTTCACTTTTCTCTAGCAGCTTTCTTAGTTTCTTCACATCGATGAATTCTCCATCACAATTCACTAAAAGCTTGTCCTCGTTTTCCTCTTCTTCGAGTCTCTTCTTTTCCGATTCAGCAGACTCAGAAATGTCAATTCCGAGAGTTTGTTTTTGATCGTAGGTAAACACAGGAAAGAGAACTTTATTACCTAGAAAAGAAAAATTATATATAAGTATTCATAATTTATTAAACCTTTCCAAAACACACAAAATTGAATTTACAATTTATAAGATAGGCAGAATAATAACAATAACACAACAGTTCATAAGTAATTAATTCATACCTTGTCCAAAATTCTTCGTTTTGTTATTGTCATCTGACACTTCAGATTCCTCTTTTTCTTTTTCAACTAAACTCTTGTAATGAAGGCTTCCTTTTACAAGACTTTTAGTCAAAATTTTCCTCGACTAAAATTATAATTAAAGAATACGATTAGTTAAATCATTTATTAGTTATTGTTATTAGGTACCAGGTGATCCAGGTAAATCTGGAATCATAGGGGAAATGTCCAATGTATTATTCATATGAAAAATTATTAAAAAATCATAATATGGATTTATAGAAGGTAAGCGCAATGTATAACAATCCATTCACTTCTCCCATAAATAGGTATTCTAATTGGTACTCTTGATGTTTTCAAATGATTATCACTTCTGCTGATTTCTCTCTCAATAATTGAAAATTTGTTAGTAGCAAGTTTAATTCAATTTATTGAGATTTTTAACATTGAAATTTGGAATATCAGGAAAACGTTTTTTTTATTTTGACGTTCTCAGCATTTATAGTATTGGCTGGTTTTCCTATGATTAATACATTACACATTTTCCCTATGATTCCAGATTTACTTGGGTCACCCGTTATATACTTATATTAATTAAAATTAATATTTCTGTTTATTTTTTATTTACCTGTGCTTTTGAAAATGCCAGTCCTAAAGATAGGAATAGATCCTCTAAATCATTTTCGTTGAGAAATCCCGATCGATTCTGGTCAAAGAACAAGAAAGCGAAATGAAGCTGACTTTCCAATTTTTTCTCTGCCTCTTTCCCATTCACCACGTCTCCATTTGTTGAAGAGTCGACAGAGAGCTTTCGCTTTTTATTCGCTTCCTCCTCTTCCACTTCTTCTGGAACTTCCTCGACTTCTTTCGTCAATTCCTTGTAAATCCTGAACCCACAGTCCCTCTGGAGCATCTCATGAAATGACTCTGCAAAGAGCGAAACTTCAAAACTCGCCTCTTTGTTATCCGCCAATCGATAATCTCTCAAAGATGCAAGGCTCATTGTGTTCATGTCGAACGTCCCTTGACGAGCAGTTTTTGACGGATGGGCCAATAAGCATGGTTTCCTCGGAGGTAAATATCTTTTCTCGAGAGTTTTTTTGGCTTTAAGGTCCATTTCTGGAGTTATGAGCGATGGTGAATAAGTTGCATCGATTGCTGTCCAAATGGATTTTTCAGTTTTTTCCGCCTCGGTTGGTTCTTTTTCTTCAGTGGTGGGCTTTTCAGTTCCAATGATATCGCCGTAAATGTCAATGTCTTCTTCACCCCCTTCCTCTTTGATTTCCTTTTCTTCCTCAAGTTCAAGACAGAGTGAGGTGTCAGCGGAGACTTCGGCTTTTTCAACCGTTTCTCCATCAGGGACAATTTTCTCCTTTTCTTTTGTTTCCTCTTCTTGAAGCACTTCGGTAAGGCGAGTGATAAGCTGATTTTTTAAACCCTTTGTGTTTAATCCGCGGAGTGATAGTTCTTCACGAAGTTTCACGACCTTAAAAGTTAAATAAAATACTTTCATACCCAATAATACGAGGGCCAAGTAAAATGTGTTGGCTACATATTTTTAATTTCTCCTCTGCTTGCATTAAAAATCTAGCCACATAATATTTTTTATTCATTTTTTACATTTATAGAAAGTTTTTTACCCATATATGAAACATAGGAAAATAAATATATAATACACACACAGCGGATATACGTATATTTCATGTGAAATAGTCAAATATAAGAAAATAAACTTTGTTTATAAGCGAAAAACTAATTAAATAATGAAAGAAAAATATATGGAGGCTATTTAGGATAATTAATTTTATTTTAATGGATATTGGCTGACGGTTGCGCGAGAGATTTCCTTGCATTTCTTCCCTTTACAAACCAAGGATATCCCATATTAACCCCTATGTTGATTTCCTTCCTTTCCCTATCAGCCACTGTAGTGGCAAACCAAAAGCATGCTGAAATTCAAAAAACGTCTCGGTGATATTTAGGATCATCAAATTTTTTGTGAATTTTCTATAGAGGACCTATTATGATAATATTATGTAGCTAGATTTTTAATTCAAGCAGGGGAGAAATTAAAAATATGTAGCCAACACATTTTACTTGGCCCTCGTAATAATTTTATGTAATTAAAAAATCTTGATTGATTGAAAAATCAAATATCTTACATTCATCGTTTTAGGATCAAGATTCGAAAAGTGAGTTCCTTTATTCTCTGCTTCCTTTTCTTCGTCATTAACAATGTTGTCAATGGGTGGTTTAACATCAATCTCCATTTTCTCTTCACTTATTATCTCGACTCCAGGAGGAGGAACTTCTGGTTCATCAACTTTTGGCTCAATCTTAAGGGGAATTTCTCCATCTTCTTTCTCGGCTGGTGGATCTCCTCCCTAATTTAACCCCCCATAAAATATTAGAGATGTTCGCAAATTATAATTCTTTGTAAAGATGAGTAATGTAAACTCTTGATAAATGCCACGTCGATTCCAATAACCGGTCATAATACAAACTAAAAACTCTAAACACTAATTGGATTAAATCTTTTGTAAAAAATCTCCAACTCTAATAATTATTTTTAAACAAAAAGTTCATCTAAGTTCAAAAAATGATAATGAAGAATAAAGAAGAATCTCCAAAGACCCAAATTCATCAAGAATTGTGCCCCAGATCAACCTTGAGTCCTAATCTATAATTAATTAAAACTTCCAAAGGGGGTAAGCAAAGCGAAGGGTTCCTATTTAGTAATTATTTTAGAAGGTACATCGTGACTCGACGTAACGATTTTAAAAGCTGCGTGAGAGGAAGCAGAGAGAAATAAAAATTATTCTGAAGTTCTTAGCGGGGACCTCTGGCAGCTTCGGAGGTTCAGCTCCCGGATCTTTGGCCGCCTCGATGGCTGCAGGTTTCTTCTCCTCCTCAGGTGGCTGTGATTTAGGTGGTGAGCCAGAGTACAAAGCCCGCTCGTAGGCCATGAGGACAATGTCCCACTCTGCACGGGAAGGAACGGCGGTCCATGTGTCAGGCACAAATACGACGACGGTCTCCACGGTCCCGTTGCTCCTTCGGTAGTAGACTTCCAGAAAGCGATACCTTCTCTCACGTCAAGTGAAGGGCACACGGAAAAAAACAAAAGAGAATTGAACACTCCGTCGCCCTTCACCTTCCCCTCCCCACTCGTGAAAATGATGAAATTGACCAACTGCGAGATTACTCACAAATTCATTCGCCAATATGGGTATAAGAATTAGAAATGGAAATGAGGTTCATACCAGTGTCGGCATCGTGATAAGTCGATTCCAGAAAGCGCCTTCACGGATCTAACTGCCGTCCTTACAAGGACTTTAGGATCGCTAGCAGGATTTGGCCCATCCAATGAAGGGCTCCATAAACCTCCAAGGGCCATTGTTTCGCTTTTCCCAGACTTGTGTATAATTTATAAAATTAATTTATAGTTATATTTAAATAATAAAAATGTTTTAGTTGAATCTCAAGAAACCTTAATTCCGACAGCGAAATTGATAGCTCGTCCAGGGTGTACTGCTTCTGAAGCTTTTGCATCGCCTGATCCAAATATCTTTCGATATATTTCTGATTTTCCTTGAAGGTGTAACAGCATCACCTAAAATAATTATAATTTTTTTAAATGCATTCTATAATAATTGTAAGGAAATTAACGAATTTTCCTATTATTAAAATTTATACACGAATATTATTAATTACTAACAATTACAATTATGAATTGTAATGGTAATTTACTTTCGCTTTGAAGATATGGGAAGAATCTGCAGGTTCGAGGACATCAGAAATCGCTTTCATTCTTTCAAGATCTTCAAGTGGAACTTCAATTCTCTCTACGACTTTCCTAAAGAGATGAATAGAGGAATTCTTTCCAATAAAATCAAATGGTTGATGTGGAGGAAATGTTTCTTGCCACGACGAACGAGCCATGAAGAAATCAGAAGGAATATAAAGATTTGGATATCGTCGCTTAAGCTCTGATACGTTTAATTCCATTCTAAATAAAGCAAGGGTTTATCAAGATTAAAAAATATTTTACAAACGTGCAGAAATACTCTGGTGAAAATAATGTAATATTTTAATATCTTACATGTCCAGAGCAGATTTAGGCATATCAACTTGATATCTTGATCTTTCCACGACTGCTCTTTCCTTCTTCCTTTTAGGACTTGCCGATTTGGACCTTGATCGATCTCTGTTTCTCCTTATCTGAAGAGGGGACTTTGTCCTGCTCCTTTTTCTCTCCCTTGGCGGTGGACTTCTCCTCGTGTCTTTTCGCTTATTATCCCTGTCTCGGTCCCGATCACGATTATCGCGCTCAACCGGAGGATCTCGTTCACGCTCCATCATCCCATGTGGATTTCCCATCATCATGACATCAGGAGGATATGGTGAATTGGGAACATGACCTCGTCCTCGTCCCATTCCTGGTCCTCCTCTCATATGATTCATCTGCTGTTGAGATTGGAAGTTTTGCTGTTGGCCCGGACCACCTCCACCATATCGATTATTCGGGTTCTGCGATACGGACGAAATCACAGGAGGCGGAGGAACATTCTTCTGCTGGGACTGAGAATTTTGGCCTATAAATCCATGTACATTTTGTTGTTGTTGTTGTTGTTGTTGTTGTTGTTGTTGTTGTTGTTGCTGTTGCTGCTGTTGTTGTTGAGATGATCCTCCGGATCCGCTTGGCGCTCCTCCCGGATTAAGATTCATATTACTCAAGTTACTATTGAGGCCTCCACCCATGTTAACAATCTGAACTCTCGTAGCGTTCCACTTGAATGGCATCCCTGGATTAAAGTCAGCTTCAACAAGAACTCGATCTCCAGCTTTGGGTAGAATTGGTCCCTTGACTGATCTGCAATCCCCAAAGTTTCAACCTTAAAACCTTCATGAATACTCAAATGCTAATTAAATAAAACTATTAATTATAAGCAGAGAAATTGGAGTGAAGTAGAACTGCAGAGAAGAATTGTCATAAAAATAAAAGAGAAACTCAAGAGTTTTAATGATGAAATTAAAAGGCGTTGAGACCCCATTTGGAAGAAGACTTCCTCGTCGATGAATCCAAAGTTGTCGTGGGTCTTGGTCACGGTCCCGGTGAACACACGCTGCTTCGGAGCTGCTCCTGAAGAGACGGATGAATTCGGTGGTGGAGTTTGGCTCAAGACTTGGATGGGTGGGGCGAAGTTGACGCCTCCATGAAGGGTCGCCACCGACATTGGGAGCATGGAGATGGACTGATTCTGGGACGCTGCAGATGGGCCGCCGATCATCCCGCCGAGCTGCTCCGCTCCCAAGAAATTTCCAAGTCCAATGTTTTGGAAGGCTCCTTGGGGCCCTTGGGACTGGACGAGAACTTCTCCAAAGTTGAAGTTGACACCGGGGCCATAAAGTCCTCCAGTTCCGCCACCGCCGCGGCCTCCTCCTGCACCTCCACCTCCGCCGGCACCTCCCCCGCCTCCACCGAAGAAGGACATGACACGGGAGCCTGGAAATTTACCAAAACAAGCGGGATCGGACTTCGGAAATCGAACTCCTACTTAATTCCACTCCGCTTCCCTCAACATGGTTGGACTATTCATAGATGGCGGTGGAAAATCTTTTTATTTATCTTTATTCGCTTTTACAAAGTCTCATATTTCCCAGAAGTTATTTTACAATGCAATGTGAACTTATTCCTGTGGGTCCTGGGCTGCGTAATCATTGCATGTCATTTTTTAATGATATTTGAAATAAAGTATAATTTTTTATAACTGAATGAGTAAATTAAGCACTCCCATTTGTTTATACATTTATTTTCTGATTAATTATAACATTTAACCTTGTCACTTTTTTGTCATCTTTAAGAGCAGGATGACAGATTACTCAGATGATGACAGATATGCTTGAGTTTTAATTTAGAGCTCAAGCCACTCGTATGCACTTCTGCGATTATTAATTAAATGGATGATGAATTCATAGGATGAGACAAAACATAACTCTTTAATTGAAGGAGTCATCATTGTAGCACAGAGGAAATGGACACATTGGCACGAAGAAGAGACATTAAGATTAATTAAAATTTTACGGGGCCGAAAGCTCATGAATGTCGAAATGGAATGAAGACACATTGCAGACGAAGTGAGCAAGAAGGGTGTAAGTGTAATGGAAGGATGGGGTCCATTTGATTAAGTTTAAAAGGGGCCCTCGGTTGCATCTCTTTAAAACTCTGATAGAAGATGCATGATAATATAGAGATGTTATAGAGTGGGAAATGATGGGGTTGTAGTAGAAAGTCGTTGGAGGAATCAATGGATTTAATCAGAGTCAACTCACTTAAACACTGAGAATATACGCAGAAGAGGGTGGGAGACGTGAATGAACTGACAAACCTCCTCCATTGGGAATCGAACCTTCTAATGAGATGGGTGATGGGTCTCTTAACTTGTTAAGAACTTTGCTTATAAATTCTATAAAAAATGCAATGCTCCTTCTTCCGATCAATCCTCTTATGCAGGAAGGGACACTCAAATGTATAAAACCAATGTGTTCTTTTGAGCTCATCTCCTGTTAACTGCCGAAACACACGCTCTTCGATAAATACCAGTAAAGTGGAGTTTATTCGAGCTTAACGCAAGCAGACGATCACACAGGATCATGGATGTAATCTCCAGAAATGGAAACAAATTTTGAAATGGAGAATTTGTTTCAATTCATTCATCATACATTTCCTAAGCTACTTCTAGATATTTTAATGTTTTCACCTATAATTTTATTATTAATTTTATTCAAAATACAATAATTGCCCTAATTGTATTGCAATTTTACTTTGATTTTCACAATAGTAAAGATTAGAAGTTTTAATAAAGGCTCAAAGATTTTCATTAACCCATCCATTTTCTTTCATTTTCCAAAGCTGTTTTTTCAAACCGACTTCTGGAGCTCTTATATGTATTTGTCTCCATGTATCATGATTAAAGACATGAGTTGGGAGGGAGTGTGAAGGGAAAAGCATAAAATCCGTTGTCCAAAGATTTCCTCTTCAACCGGAAGAACAAAAGATGAAATTCACATTTAGAAATTTATGACTTTCTTCCTTATAGACTCCCCTTCCATTTGGCTCTCCTCTTTTAATATTCTCCTCGGGTTGAGGAACTGATTGTGAGAGAAGATGTTAACTTGAAATTGTAAAAGTTTCATTTCTTCATAAATTCCTGTTCCTCAATCCTCATCTTTCTCAATTCATGCTTGAATTCTTTTCCCTCTTCTATATTTTACTTTTTCAAGACCAAATTATGCCTTCTGCTCCTGTTTTTAACTTAAATGGAGTGCCTGCTTTTCTTCCTCCATCCAACTTACAAGATTCCATTCACTTTGAACAATTTGTCAATCTTTTCTCTTTTCACTTGTATTCTCCCTTCAAGTACAAAACCATATTGCTCTTTTGGATATTAAATTTGTTTCAGTATCCGGTACACGTATGATGTGTTCTCAACTAGGCACCTTATGCCATTCTGTCTTAAAGCAATATTACATAATGAAAAAGTAATGAAATTCCCTAAAGTTCTTGTTGAGCATAAAATTGCTCATGAAATGAAGATAAATGAATTTTAGAAAGAAGGATTTAATAAATATTAAATTTTGAGATTTGAGATTGAAACTGACGGATTATTTTGTCTTGATTTTCATTTAATCTTCATTTTTCTTATTCTATCAGTAGACCACAATCAGACCCTTGAAGGGTTGAGATATTGGGAAGTTCTATGAATAGGAGTCCTATTAGAGAACCCAAAGAATTCAACTTCTATTTATGGACTCAAAACACGGAGAAGTTCTTTTTGTTTTCCTATCCTCATCTGAGACGAATTGGTCCAATTTATCGCCTTATCATAACAAGGGGAATTGAATGGGTTGATGAGAGAAGCGTGAGCCGACTCAATGCATTCTTACTTCAAGAAGAAGCCAAGCCTTATCCCTGGAGTGTGTGGAGGAAGGGAAAATTAATTGTTATTCTTCTCCTTCTTCAGCATACCCAAACTCTCATTCCGTAGCACCTCCAATGGAATGCTTTGTACTCTCATCTCATATGATACGAACTATGTAATATTATTACACTCCACATAGAGAAACATAAGTTAAGGTTTATAGCTATTTTAACTCTTTTCTAAACGAATATTAACCATAAGGTCGCTCCGCTGTGCGTATAAATCTCTCGAGAATTCCAAACAGTTTTCCTTTATTGACTTTCTACGAAGGAATTGAAGAGCAGGTTGAGAAACTTACAGAGTCAGATGAATCTTGAAGGACCCTTCAAGTTGCTTTTGATTATGAGAGTATTTATTCCGTGTATTCTCTATACCGAGTTTAATTAAAAGAGACTCTTTCATTAATGAAAAACAATAAAAGGATTGAGATTAAAGCTTTCTAGTCTTGAAGTAGATTGGAGGATTTTGTGTACTTTTGCAACATATTCTTGGCGCTGCTTACCTAAGTGCTCTATTACCTATATTATGTATCTGTATATATTATATTATGTTAATTGTCTGTTGTCCTATACAGGATTCTTTATGTTTTATTATCCTTGTATAGTATATCTTTAAGATTTGGACAAACTTCTAATTTCAATATGTACCTAGGCTTTGAGTGTAAACCGACTCTTGCCCAATTTTCCCCCTCGGTATTTTAATTTACCTGAAGTATTCAAACTGATACGGAGAACCGCTTTGTTGTTTTGCAATTTCCTTGTATCTAATTTCTTTCCACTTATTTTTACTCCAATTACAATTCCACTAACTTCGAACTTCTGAAAACATTTTCCAATTTTAGACCAAACAAAACATGATTAAAAAGAAAAATAACATTGTGTGCTAGGTTCATCAATATGTATCATACGAAAAATAGGATATAGGTTTAAATATCTGTATAATACCTTACCTATTCAATGTTAAATGTTGGGTTTGTAAGTATTCCTATTAGAATTGTACGAGTATAAAATGTAAAGTCACAGAGTTAAAAGCTTGTTCTTGAATATTATTATTATCATAGCATACAATAGAATTAGAATTTTAATTTACCTGTCATATGAAGTGTTATACCTACATACTAAATATTTATGAAATCATACATGAAAAAACAAATTTTTTCTACCCAAAACAATTTGTACCATGCAAATACAGATACAAGCATTGCTATTCTTAACCTTATCACAAGCAGAGAATTTGGCACTTTGCACTTTGGAATAAAAAGTAGTGAGATGTATGATGTGTAAAATATGCTCCTTGTCATTGACAGTTTTTTTATCTGACATGTTTGTGGGCGAGTTTTGGATCCCCTTTTTATGCCTTATGCATGAACTTGAAGATGGAAGTGGAACGGAGATGATCTCTGGTGGTCGAGATGAGATGGAAATTATAAGTTTCCTTCCTTCGCAGAATAAATTGGGGGAAAGTAATGGGAAGTATAAGAGACTCCATGAGTTGTGATAGGGAAAACCCGAGTGGCTGTATTTCATCTCCAATTGAGTCTTCAATGGAAGATTGGGTTCAAAAACGAATTTACTCGCTCTGTCTCCGCATTGACATAAATCTCATCCATGGTTTTGACACTCCGTGACTTGGCGTCGAGGGGACATTTTTTCACGCCCCCCTCCCTCATCTTCCAGCCGGCCGAGGGAATTAGATCTTTCTCTTAACTCCACTGGAGCTGTGAAGGAGGAAGTGAAGGAACGTGGACATGAGGACAATGGAAAAGATCGCCGACGACCAGATGCCTTCACCAAAAACTCCTTCCGTCTCAATGCACAATTCCCATCCTGTCTCACTCTTGTCACACTCACTCACTTCATTACGCTCGACTCCATAATTCCTACAGTGAATGTATTTTCATGACTTTCTTTACTAGGATCAATCACTCTATAAAGCATTCTATTCATTCTTGACATTAGATAGGATCAGGACATGAGTTTATATTGCCTCATGGTTCATGAATTAACCATCGGTTCCAGTTTTTTTCCTCGTCTCATCAATTTTATTGAGCCAATATATGTCAATTTTATCTTGAATTTTGTTTATAAATTGGCTATAAATAAAGCCATTGTAATTAATAGTCGTATGGTCTATGAATTTCTATTTTCATTGTGTTGCATTTTTATGTGTTGCATTGTTTTAGATTTTAACATTAAGGATTTATGTTAGGTATGATACATACAAGTATGGTATACTTGTTAACAATACCTACTACATTGTGACCCAAATGTACTTACATTTAATGTAGGTATTAGAAATAATGGTGTTCATAATTTGATTACCGGAAATAAAACGGAAATTACATGTAATTTTAAATATAAACATCTTTAGAATTATTTCTCTTAAAATATGAAATATGATCTGACCACTTTAGAGCATACTTTATGTAGAGTAGAGTATTTCATCTTTTAACAATAAAATATTAATGAGGTTTATAATATTTATATTTTATGTCATATCAAAACTCCAGTTTCGGTTTCGGTATCCTATATTGAGAGATTGCTATAAATTGATGATAAAAGATGCTTATAAAAAGCTCTTATGAACAAGAGAATTGAAAAGTTTTTCTATCTTAATTGTTTTAAAAGTTGTCAAAAGTTTCAAAATATTAAATGGCTTCCATTATCTTTTAATTAAAGAAGTTTTCCAAGCAAAAGAAGACATTAGCTAACCCCACACAATCTTAAATTTAATTATATTTTATCTTCGCTATCCCAGGGTTCTACGATATGCCCAAAAGAACGAAAACAAAATTGAAAATCCATGATTCAAATAAAAACCATATCAAAGATCCATATTATGAAGATTATATCATAAAAATTGGTCGTTAATGCATGCATTTACGACATTGGAATTGCATGATAAATTATCTTTATTAAGCTATCGATGACAAGCTGTCATCCTGTTTCGTTTACTAATACGCTCCAATTTTCACGCAATATTGACATTAAAAATTAATTGGTCAATGCTAAACTTGTAAATACGCTCTAGAAACTTGAAAAATTCTACTAAAGTTCTTTTGACCAAAATTGAATTTGGTGTATTTTAAGCCTCGAAAGTGTGCCAATAATTTGTCAAACTTTCTCCAATGTTTATTTACAAAACTTCCTTCGACGAATTTAGCTTTTAATGTAGAATGAGGAAACAAATGACCCATCTTAATATGTGGCAAAAGTGTCGAGAAACCTATTTGCATCCCAATTCCCTCATTACACTTTGTTTACTCAGATTGCGTCATTGGAGCCGGTCCACATTGCTCTTTACAACTCGGATTAATTCAAAAGTAAGACCATTAGTAAAATGAAGCCTCTTGAGAAGTAGAAGTAGAAAAGAAACAGACGAACTGAATTGAAAGAACCGTATAAGATAATGGGGAGTGAAAATAGTGAAGATTCCTGAGAAAGCTTTTCTACTATTTAAGATTATCCCAACCCTGTTTCTTTCAACTCGAGAGCTTTAACGTTCCCATGTATAGAAACTCTGAAACTCTCCATGCTGCGTATTCTTGAACGGATTATGGAGAGTTTGCCAAACCATATTTCAGATATTTGGTCGGATATTAGCCAGGCTCATGAAGAACTGCAAATGTTCACACTGCGTCAACCTCTAATGGCCTTTTTTGCATTTGTGAAAAAACACAAAATATTTTGAATATATGCTAAACTAAAATATATCCGGTTAATAACACAACACTACAATTGTTCGTATGAAATTTTCTGCCATATGCGTGCAGAAAGATTTCCTCGTGTTGTACGTGTATGTATTGGTTTTGGGAATGGGCCAAAGTTTTCATGTAGTTGAATATTACGTGCGTACCATATATTACTTAAAACTCCCATTCACTTTCTTTGTTGTGCTTGTAGCACATATATTTATAAGAGGACAGTCGAGCCTTTGGAGTTCTGTTTATGAACCTATAAACTACTTGTAGTTAGCCAATAAAGTAACTTTGAGACGACGCAGCCTTACACTTATCTGCTCAAGTTCAAACATTGTTCTTCCTAATTGCCATAATTATTCCGGGATTTAAATAAAGCAAGGAAGACTATTTTCATATTCAAGAGCTGTTGGCAGAACGAGAAAGTTTAGAAGACTTCAAATTCCTCATTCGTGTCTCTTTGGTGGATCTTAATTTTGCATCTTTGGGCATTTAAAAGTTTAGAATATTAATGCCTTCCGTATGAACTCCTTTCCCGAAGAGATTTTGTGGTTAATTGACTGTCTTTTATTTCCTCTTATGAAAAATGAGATGGTGGAGTTGATTAACCATTCTATTAAGTCACGCTAGGACAATTCAAAACAAACTTATTCTATGAGATTAAACGATCTACAATATAAATCATGGTGACTAAGAAAAGTACATTATTTATACATAAAAGTTTGTGGAGATTTCTATGTTATAAAATATTAATTCGAATGCAAAATCTGAAAAATACTTAAAGATTAAATAAAGTTTTATGCAAACATTATTGATAATCCAAAAGATTGAGCACAAGGAGCAAATCTCATTTTCAACACGAAATGTTTAAATTAAGAACCCTTCATAAAAATCTTTCATTTCGTTTTTCAAAATCATAAATACAGTTGAATATTAAAAGTTGATAACTAGCGTACCTAGTTAAATGCATACACATTATTGAGAATAAAAAAATATAAAAAACAATAACAAATCGAGTAACCCCGTGCAGTGTTGAGCTTTACCTTTTAGTCTCCAATGCGTATCTTTTCTCAAATTGCAAAATGCATAATTCACTGTTTTTAAAACAAGTCCGTAAGTAATAAAAATACGAAGAAGTTAAAAGTGCCAAAAAGTGGCACAAATGGCAATTATGAACCTCGCGCATATAATAAATTTCCCCTTGTTAATAATAATGTCCTCGGAGACTCTCAAAACTCTTGGGAGCAAAAGGTAGGGAAGTAAAGGCATAAACATCTCGGGAAGGTCGTAAAGAAATATGAAAATATGAGCTTAGAATTTGTTTTCCCTTCATTCGTGTCAGTGTCGTCATCAATACATACTCGAATATCCAAGTTGATATACAAGTTTGAGAGAAGCACTTGAGATTCCAGCTCGTGGAGCCAACTAACCAAATCGTCTATCCCAATAATGTATTTGCGTATATTAAAAGGGCGCCGAGGCGCGTGGAAGGTAATTGAGACGAGTTATGAGATCTGGGAAAGAGGAAATGAGTTGGTTTGAACACCCGAGCTTTGTTATCAATAAAGAAGGTCCTTTGAAATTGAGAGTCGTGGAGCGAATGAGATTTTTCTTTGGCTCTGGACGAGGAGATGAGCCGCCGCCTTCTCATCATTTTAAATGCGGCAACTTGGAATTTAGAAAGAGGAAGCGAAATGGCGAAGCCATCATTTAAATGTTTATTCCTCGGGTGTGAATCGTGAATCGAACTCTTAATGACCTAAGCGTAGTGCCATTAGATCTATCTCCTCAACTCTCATAATTTATTGAGCATTGCACATTTCCAGCTAACAATAAGCTTGGAGCAAATTGGAGATGTTGATGGATTTTTCTTCCATCACCATTCTTCTTGTGTACACATTTCTTACATCTTCCCATTCAATCTATTGTTTAGAAAGGAAAAGAGAAATTAATCACTCACAAAACTTACAAACAAAGTCTGAATTGACGAAAATCATTTTTTGTAACGTTTTGTCGAAATAGGCAGAATTCTTTGTTTACATTAAATCAACTCACTCTGTAAATAACATAAATATTAACAAGTAAAGTAATATTACGCATATTAGAATGCTAATAAAGATGTACATAATACGACTGTTTATAAAATTTAAGCAAAACATTTTGAAGTTTTTTGAGTCAGATACAAAATAGTTTACATTATGAATGGGATAAACAATCCTTTATTTATTCAATGTTTAGAAATTAAGAAATGATATTATTTAAGATACACACAAGAATCTGACACTTGTTTATTGAAGGTGCAGGTAAAGGGAGTCGTTCCCGGCCACCGCTCCTGAATCCCCTAAATCCTTTTTTGTATCAGTGCAAGGGATCTGAGAGTAATTGTAGACTCAGTCTCAGACTTTTTCCTCTCGAGGAGCATAAGATGAGTAAGAGATTCCTCCAGATGAGGATCTGGGATCTCCTGAAGCCGAATTGGGGATTGTGGAGGGGACGGTGGTGGAGAGGGAGAGGATCTCATCTACATCACAACGACCACTGTGTGGGCTGGAGTTGGAATGGAAGAAAGACATTAAGAGTCTCCTCAATCTAACCATCTCCCTTGTCTCTCCGTTCACTCCCTATGGACACACCGAGTTCCATTACCTCCCTCTTCTTTTATGGCCTTTTACCAAATTGACTCGGAATCGACGGCGGCCGTGCTCTTGAGAAATGTACCCCCATCCCCCTGGACTCCGAATGTTAGAATTTCATTAAGGAAATTAACCACGTTTTAAGACCAATGAACAATGATACAAATTACTATAAAATATTAAGTTCAAAATGAATGTTCAAATGATAAAGCTTTAAGAATGAAATGTTATTCTACAATTTTTGTCTTGAGGGAATAAAGGGGGATATCTTTATATATAATTTCCGAGCATTAACTCTTTTTGAATAAAAGGCATCATTAAAATGGAGAATACTAGGTTTGGATTTCGTGGTTTATGGAAGGAGAAAGGGCGTTTAGAATTCCTCTGGCCACACTTTCAATCCAAGAAATATAATTCCAGAAGTGTCAGATTCTTGGAAGATTTATTTCTTTTCTTACCCTTTAGCGTCAATTACATCCACGTCCACAACCCAACTTTACAAGAAAACCCCCCAAGTACATGAACTTACATAATAATAACTTCATTGGAATTTACGAGAATTAAATGGGGATTTTAGATATGTTTTTATAGTTTTGACTTAAAGTCTTATTTATTTAATAATTCAAATCATTAATAAAAAATTTCAGGGAAATCCAATTAGTTGCATTTGCATAACTAACAGCAAATGGTCACATTGAATTTGGGAAATAACGTTGTACAGGTATGATAAGTACAGATATTTTAAACATTAAAGGCAAATTATAACTCAAACTCCCAAGTTATAACGTGAATAAATATTCTAATTATGTATTTAAGACAAAATGATTTATTAAAATTTTCAATAATTGATTATAAACTCATTGTATGGTATGAACTACGTTGTAAATAATAAATAATGACCTAAATGAAGACTTTACTCGTGTATAAAATTGATGAATGTTTAATGAAATATGTATTGAAATTGAAAGACATGAAAGCTATGGAAGGTGTCTCTTTTGAGTGCGTGTACTTCCGATGACAAGAGTCATTTGGTTCCTCATTACTCAACATTCTCCATATCTTATGTGTTTGCGTACCGAGACGGCCAGAGTTGAGTAAATATTTAACCATCTCATTTATGTTTATTGAAAAAGGATTTGGGAGATTAGAGACGTGCTGAGGGAAAAATCCAAAAGGATTTTCTCCCTCTCTATGGACGGTATTAGGAATATTCCCTTTGATCAGCTTTGGCTCTCGGTCGGCACTAGAATTCCCCTGATTGATGAATCCTCAAGATTCCGGCCATTTGAGCCGCTTTGAATCTCCTATGGAGAAATCTCATTCCTTCCACCAATCACTCCACTGAATTAATAATACTTCATATAAAATCCCTTTTGTTACGTAGAAGAGTTACAGGGCCTGTCAAAATCTTTCCTTCATCTCCTCTTTTCATTCTCAGCGCGTGAATATGAGTATCGATCCGAATTTGGAATGTTCTCATGTATTAACACTATAAAGGAAGTGGAACCTACAAGAATCTACAAATTCCAAACTTAACATTGATTTCAATTTCCTCCCACTTACTGATTGGATTTTTCCTTAGAAAATGAATTTTATTTTTTGGATTCAAATGTATTAGTTTAAAAGCAGATCAAATGTTCTATTTTATTTCGTAATAGTATAGGTAGTCTTTGCTTCAATTTTCTCTTACTTTTAGATTATAAATGAAGGTCTCTCCATTATGTATACCAAATATTACTTAAATATATAGTAAGGTATAGTAATTGATGATAGTAAATGAAAGTGCTGCAAGATTTACCCGTAAATTGAATTGAACTCTAGGAGATTGGGTAGGAGAAAGTGGCGGACATTGAGGTCCACTTAAATAAATCTACTTGGGTAAATTATTGTCTCTTTCCTAGACACACTTAATTTTAAAAGAAGGCAATTTACCGAATCGGCTTACCTCCAAACAAATTGAGTGAAAGGAATTATAACGAGATTTAAAATGGATCCATTACCCTAAATTCTATTGACGTGTTAAAAGGAGTCGGAGAGGAGAAGTTGAAAGACAATTCCCGCAGAGTTAAGAAAGCGGAAAGGGAGATATTGGTTTTTGGCAAAAATAACATTAATGCAGTGGGAAGGATTTATTTATATCGGAAAACAATTCAACCAGCTCCGTCTCTCTTTTTTGGCCGATTTTCGCAAAAAGGAGTTTCCACCTCAGTCTGCACTTTCGCCAAATGTCGGTGCTTTTTGTGGCCTACATCCAAAATATCGATTTCCAGAGAATCAAATCTTTTCTGTTCAGAGAAGAATACATAAAAGATTTCAAAGCTTGCCTATTAATTTATTCAAAACTAGAAATCTCAAATTCCAAAAGCTAAATGCGGTGAAACAAAAATCCATAAAAACCTTTCTTTTCCCGTTTATTTTTCAGTATAAGCGGAATTTTGAATTATTCATTTTGATAATCTTTCCAAAGATTATATTTTATTACAACAATTGGTATTAAGGTATTGTAATAAGGTATAAGAAATTGGATAAACACGTATCAATACAAACAGAATATTCATATTATTATTATAAAACGTTAAAAATTCGCACAGAATCTGACATTTTAAAATTATAAAGGCCTCTTAAGGTTATTAAAGTAGAGGAAGCCGCTTATGAAAATTTGAGTATGAGAATTTCGACATTTGACAAATCCATGTTTGCTTTTTATAAGTGTTTGTCCTTAAAGGTGACAAATTAGATGGGGGGAGAAAATGCTTTAACTTTATGTTCTTTTCTCATTCCCCGTGTCAACTCGGGCCCTGACGATGACAGTAAATTATGGTTTGAAGAACCAGGAGGGAGTCCCCCACATGTGTCCACATCAAAGGAACATTCCTCTCTATACCCTTCCGATTCCTTATCTACAAAAGATGAGCTCCAATATATTCTCAAGTCTTATTTGAGGATCTTAATAGGGTCATTTATGCTTTAATCACTCTTTGTCTTTTCGATTTCAAACTCGGTCCGTTCTCCCCATGCTGACCTTTGCCACCCCATCACATTGCTTTTATAGCCCCAAGTCTGACTTATGATTATTGGAAGGGTGTGAAGACTCTCGTACCTTTTCCCTACTAATACTCTCGGTTCAAAAATATCAAGTCAAATGGATCACGAGCGAACTATAAATCAATCCATGCTTATCAGTCCAATAGATCTTATCAAACTTTTCCCCCTTTTTTTATTTTCCCCTTAAGATGCCGAAAATGAAAAGTATCTCATGTCAGCGAATATATAAAATAATGGCCACAATGCATGGGAAATTATCAGCTTTCCTTTTATGGAACAAAGCATATACAAAGATATTCTCCATATTTAAAATAGTTTAAAAATAGCTTCGATCTAAAGATATTTAACTTTAGTAGTAATGCACAAAATATATGAACTTTATTTGATAGTGCTTTCTAATGAATACCTATAAAAATCCTTTACAACTTTACTGGAATTATTTTTAATTAACTTTTAAAAGGGAATTCATGAGAAAAAGAGATTGAGAACAAATGCAATTTATATTTTTTGTTAATGGGTCTTAAAAAGAGAAACTCACTAATAGTTAATCGGAGCGAAGGGAAAAGATTTAGAGTGAGTTGAAAAAACCTTTGTTATTCGCTCTTTCTAATAACTTCGTAAAGAGCTTGGATTTTGTGTGAGTGGGGAAAGAAAAGGAAGATAAATCTCAGAGTTTTACACGGCCGTAAGAAAGTTTAACTACAAAGTTTCATGTGGGACCCCCAGAGATGAAAAGTTCCCTTAAGTCCCACACCTCGCATGGTTTCGGCCTCTTTGTAGTTGATGGTCGTTCTGTATGGGAGAAGAAGAAGGAGATAGAACAAGGCCCACTTCCTTATCAGTCTAAACATTGTATTTACAAACTTTAGCTCTTACTCAGAAATGGCCAATGAATCTTGAACTGATGACTGACCTGCTTCCCAAGTTCTCCTTAAAAACTTATTTAACATCTTATTCTTATTCTTAAAGGAGTTGAGGAATCCGGTCATGAAAGTTCCATGATTCCTAGTAGGGAAATTCTTAAATTGTTAATCCTAATATTAAATATCTGTGCATACATTGAGACATTCCCGGAAGGACAAAAGTAAAATATTCTTTTGTCTTATCTCTTAAATCTCCCTACTTCCAAAGTTCATTTACCAGCAATGACAAATACCATATAAGTAGCGATATGTATACTTAAGTAATTAAATTTAGGTATATAGTATATATATTATTGATTTTTCTCTACATACCTCGGTACACATTTTTCATAATAATAATACTAGCGCATTGTACCTAAATTCCATTTTAATGTATGCATATTCAAATAATAATATTTTTATATTCAAAAATATCCCTCTCTGATTGTATTAAAGAACATGCAAATTAATAGGCAGATACTGATCAGTAATTCATAACTTAGGTGAAAGTAAATGGGAAATAAATTATTTTTCCATTGGAATGACGACACGCGTATGGTGGAAGCATCCAATAAGAAATAAAGCGAGGAATGAAGTGAAGTAAAAAGGTTTGAAATTGTCAAGTCTGCATGTCTACGAGGCCGTTAAGGAGTGAAGAGTTCTTTCGGGTGCGTGACAGTGACGCGATAGGAAGAAAGTGAGGGACGAAAAAGAAGATTTGGTGAGTAATTTATGAAAAGAAGTATTTGGTCCTATTGTGGTCTGGGGGGAGATGATAAGGCATTTGTAGTCAAATTGTCGTCCTCCTCCGAAGACCCGTACCATTAGACAGAACGGCCATCGTTAGGGGAATCAGCTTCGCTTAAGAGCTCTTTCCCCCACACACCGGATTATATACCTCATTTCCATCTTCTAATCTCTATGGCCATCTCCGAGGAACCGCCCCGAATTACCCACGCAGAAATCAATCCGGAAACCTCTTAAGGAAGGATTTCCTTCCCTCTCAAGTTCAAGTTCATCCTCATTTACAATTTCCCCTTCCCCTTAATTCCCCTAAAATTGAATTTTCATTATAAGTAAACATGTATACAAATGAGGTTGGGGATGGTGACGATGAACAATTCTATCCAATTTCTGTATCTTTTCAAATATGAGAAAAGAATGCCTTTTTTAAAGCTGACAATTTTCAAGTTTAATTGGATGCTTAATCTCTCTTTTCCCATGTGGCCTTTTGTAGTACTTTTTATTTAAAAACTTGGTAGTGGGAAAAGTTTAATAATTTTTTTAAATATTAGACTACAGTAAACATTTTTATTAAAGAAATTGCATTCAGATTGGTTTATTGAGCCATTATTCATTATGTAATTTACAATATTTAAAGTTTTTGTTGAATAATTGTAGGGAAATGTTTATTTATTTTCGTGCATTTATGAAAGAAAAGTTTGAGAGAAAACTTCTGGTGAACCTTTTTATTAAGGAAACAATCGGGCGAATATCTTTATTATGCTTCACTATAAAATGGTTTTATTGATTGAATGTGAAGCCGGCACGACATTTATTTATGAAGACGCATCACTCCAATTCATCCTCCACTCCCAGCCCTTATCTCACGCTCATTTGGCTCTCTGCCTTTAATAAATTCTCACACTTCTTACGAACAACTTCATTTCTCGACATTCTCTGCTATTGCGGCATTTCCAAAACTTTCAATCATCTATTTTTTTCAAAAATGACATGATCTTAAAAAATTGTAGACATTCCTAAAAATTCAATTTTTTGGCTTTAGCAAATTTTCCAACTGTTGTTTCATGTTTCATCTCTATAAATGCTCAAAACAATTTTATAACAAAACACTAGAAAATGAAGTAAATATTTAATAATAAAATCCAAACATGAATCGTTTTTTGTTTAATAATAATAAAAAGGGAAACTGATGATTATCATCTTAATCCTCCATATCCATAAATTTAGTTTAATATCAGGAGAAGAAATCTGAGTTGAGTAAGGAGAGAATCGGAAGGATCCTGTGGAGAGGAAAATCAGAAGCTGCTTCTTTTACAATGTCCGTACTTGAACTTATCATTTGATGATGCGATAAAAAAGCGTAACAGGGAGAGTTTGGTAATAAAGAATGAATAGCATAAAATGGAGTCTCGACCCCTGATATAAATCCGAATTAAAAAGTAATAAAGGCAGGAAATAAAAATGAAGAATGAAGAACCAATTAACGGAACTTCAATAAGCTCAAATTACTTAACAGAAGAGGATCAGGATGATCCTCGATCCGTTCAATGAAGGATCTAAAATTGAATTTATGTTCACTAATGTAATTTGAACTTTTATGGACTTCTGACCTTATGTTCATTAATGTACACTTCACAGATTTATTTAAATAATGCCAAGTTGAAGTGTTCTTACAAATGAAAATTTATTAAGCAAAATCAACTTAGTATAAATTACCAATTGCCAATTACGAATAAATAAATTGTATAATTCTATATTAAAAGCCGATTACCTATGGTACATCCATTAAAAATTGATCCAATAAAACTTAAAATGTGAAGATTTATAAATATTTGATTTCCTTCTTTAAACAAGCACATCCTTAAATTTCTTCAAACACTCACAATTTCTATACGCAAGATTACTTCAATTTGTACCAGAAAATCCCAATTCAAACAAAGAAGAGCAAATAAAGAGAAATAATGGGATCTTAATCCTCAAGAGTCTTTATTTTCGTTTGGAAAATTGTTAAAAGCAAACCATCAAGTAAACATAAAGATTCCAATTTTACGATATTTTATTTACTTAAATCATATTAAAATTAAAACTAATCGATAAATCGACATTATGGGTATCATACAGAATATCTGTATAAAATATATTACATAAATATTGCATGAATTCAAAAGCATCGAATAATTACAAAATAAGTGAGAATTTCTTGGGCTTAGTTTTGAATTGTGAGACGTGATCCACAAAGTGAAATCCAATTAAATGAGTTTGAAAATCTAATTAACTCCACTACATGACTTCTCACTTCCAGACCCAATCAATGGACGAAAACGAGGAATAAAGAATCCAAATATAATTGGTTAAATTTTCTTTACATACGATATTATCTGTATGTGTATTGTATGTAAAGTGGACTTGTACGAATATGTATAAGATTATTTGTATAGCTTTACCCTTTACAACTTTACACTATGCGTATAAGAATCTGTCTGATTTTTTAACGTTTTAATTTAATAATTTGTATTTTAAAAGAAAGGGATAAGATCTGGTCCATAAATAAGCTTCTGACACCTGAGATGAAGGGGGAAGGTGCGTGGAGAGGGAAGATGGCTCACTTCAGGAATTCTCCACCATAAATTCCCACTAATGAAGACGAGGAGGGCGAAGGGATCTCTCGTTAACATAACTCTCAGCTCTGAAACTCCGAATAGAACAAGTAAGTGAATTAATCAGACGGCTCACATTTACCAAAACCCCATCCATTAACAATTCAAAAGTTTCAATCACATTCAATCTCACTGACTGATTAGAAGTTGAAAATGAAAAATGAAAACATTGAGAATCCAACTTGAACAAACTAAACCCCAACACTCCCTTTGCCCTTTTCTCACGTCGTTCTCCTAAAGAGCCTTTGGATTATATCTTTTAATCCGATGTCTCTTTGTCTCCTTCATTTGTCTTTTCATGTGTTCTCTCCACTCATGTGCTCAATATTAGAAACATTTCGCCCATTAATCTTCCCCATATCTTTCATGCATACTTTCCTATGTTATGTGTATGAGACGAATCTAAACAGAAGGGCTCAGAGAGCTTAAATAAAAACATTTGTATATTTTTACTTTTTCCCTATCCATCCTTCACTTTATTATTACACGCGTCTTTAAGAGCTCATACGAAACATGGAGTGTATGATACATCCTTGTGTGAGGAGTTCATATATGAGAAAATCTTATTTTTAAGAAGGATTATATGAGGTGGAGTTTGGGGATCTCGACACATCAGCTCCTTCTTGAAAGTATTTATTTTTCCTCGTCTTTTGTCTCGTCTGTCAAGTTGGTCTTTGTGGAGGGATAGGGAAATTCTTTTTTGAGCCCAATTCGTGCTCCTTTCCCTATTTGGAAGAGATGAATGAATTAGTGGAATGAGCCCCTTGTTCTCCCAACACCCTCGGAAATATTTACTGCTCGTCTTATCCGGATTTTTGGTAAAAATAAGTTCGGAATCTCCGTTCCCGTCTTCATTTTCACATCCGTCTTGAGCCTATCCTTGTCAACTTGCAAAGTTCATCCCTTTGACTCATAGTTAACATTAAGTTATCTCTCCTCTTGGTTTAACGACTTCTAAAAGCTCTAATTGCAGAAAACTATTTGGATCTTGTATGTAGGATAAGTAAATACACTACAATGTACTTTTCTAACTGTATGAGGAATATTATCTTCTAAATTCAAGATGCTCGACGGCCTGGACAAATGAATTTATTTACCTACAAAGTTATCTCAACTTAAGATAAAGTCAATTGTGATGCTCGGCATTTCTAAGAAGCCTTTGTGAGCTCAATATTATGGAAAATAATGGTGAACAATGTGAATAAATAGAATAAGTAATCTAAGTTATTGATACTGTTGAACTTTTATAATATAGGTATTTGAAAAACGCAATTAAAGTGAGACAAAGGTTCTTATGGCACTGCACAAAAACATATAGTTTGTTTTGAAATTAAAAATAGTTTTATATGAAATAATTAGAACAAAGTCACGTGACATTTTTTAAATCTTTTCGCGTAAAACTACCATTTATTTCTAAACTGGAGAGTATATTGTAACACTTTTGTGTAAAAAATTACCATTATTAATTTATTTGACATTTAATTTTATTGTACATAATATTTTTTCATTCATGAGTTTAGTAACATTGATTAAAGATTTCACAAAGAAATTATTGTCGTATATTGATAATTATACGTCATGTTTTTCATATAAAAAATTAAGGTTAGTAGACAGTATTTGAAATCGTCTTCATCATTGGAATGAGGAAAATAAGGATCAGGATCTTGTTCATTCGAATTCCGGCAGCGTCAGCGCCAGGATTGCCCGCACTGAAACGCATAATTTACATAATTCACATAATTTGTTACATAATCACATAATTCGAATATAAGCATCTTTCTTTTTTAAATAAACAATCGTATAAAAAAGAAAGATACTTATGGCCCACCCTGTATATCGAATCTGAAAATACTTAACTTAAATGTAAATTTTATTAAATTATGTTGATGAATTTCCATCTTGACACGTGCATCCTTTGAGACAATATGATCCATCACCGCAAATTTTATGGTTTTGGCTAAAATTGTAGTTTTAAAATCAGGGAATGGAGCCGTATCTCAAATATATCTTTAATAGCTTTGATATAAGCTTCTGAATAAGGGTCGCATTTTTCTCCTTTTTTAACCTTTTGGAATTTAGAAGAGGCAGCCAATAATACTAATGGTAAGGTAAGGACAAATAAGAACTGAGTGAAAATCATGTTGCTTTTACTTCTTTGGCACAAAATCAAAATTGCCCCAAATAAATGAAAAATATAAAATGATGAATATTCAATTTTTTATAACTATCATCTTATGTAAAATATTAACAGTTCAATTTAATTGTTTATTTCTACTATAGTCTGCGAACAATTTTTTATTTATTTTACACCTTGTACTTGTAAATACGGAATTTATTGCCATTCAACAATATTAGTATCATACTCTCTCTGCATCTTCCCATTTCATGAAAGTAATAACAGTTATGCCAAAGTTAAGTCTTGCCTCTCCCCTTTTCTCCTTCTTTCAAACATAAAGGAAAAGTTGCGCATTAAAAAAGGAGAGAATGTCAAACTGAAGAGTGCTCAAATTTTTCATAGAGTCAAAGGGGGGATTTGGAATCTTTTAAAATATGTGAACTTGAAGCTTCTTCTAGAGAGAATCCATCGAGGCTTCAAACGATGGTGGAGAGATTGGAAAACTTTTTCCTCCTTCGTCCAAAGTCGAGGGAGAGAACGGTGAATGTGATAAAAAGGCTTTCTCTCCTCCCTTTTCTCTTTGGAGATCTCTCCAGGGGAATTGACCTATTTTCCACGGTGGCTGCGAACCTTTCCCTCAACTACACAGACCGAAAGGAAATGCCAAAGGATCCTGACCCATTTATTTAACGAAACCCTACCAATTTTTGTAAGAAACTTCCCTGATATGGGCGATAAGGATATATCACATTCTTAAATAGTAAAATACTGCACAAGGCTGAAGCGAAGAAACGGGATATAAATTTTCCTTATAAGCAAAAAAGTATGAATTATTTATAAATGTTCGTACTGTACAATTTCAAAGAGAAATGAGTCTGGTTAATTTTATTCATGGAGATTTGAAAGGCCGACAGTCAATTTTTATTTCCATAATCTTATTCAATCGACAATATCGGCATGAAAAAATTCGAATGATTGATCGAAATCACTTTTCCTGTTGACAATATTCCACTCCTATATAAATATTTGCATTTGTATTTAATTCCATTTGCAAATGGGATTTTGCAAATGGGAATTTGCATAATACCGGATTAAACTTATGAATGGGAAAACAAAATTTCCTTGGCTTATCAATGGAGTTAATCTTTATAAATATACTATGTAGGGTAGTTCTTAACATGGAGTATAAAATCTTAAAAATGCTTATTAGGAATAAAAAATTTATTCACAGGAATTTTGTATGTAGCCCATCATCCAAATGAAATTCCCTTCATCAATAAAGATAAGGATGAACTTCTTGATATACTTAACCTGTAAATATTGTAGTTTCTCCTACCTTATACTTAATAATCTATGTGCAGCTGAGGTATATACGAGTACTACTACTATTGTACTACTGATACCATAATGGGATATTTTGTATAGCATACCTTGTAGACTTACAGTATAGTTATCTTACAATATATTAAAGTATGCGATAATAGGTATCAGTACACAAGTAATATAAATGTATAAAGAGAATTAATGATAATTACTGCAGTCTCGGAAAGTTAAAAAATGAAAAAAGCGTTCCATCATAAAAGTGAATGGAATCAGTTAATGAGTTAACCCTCGGAACTAAAAATGAACGCATATAAGATTCGGTTGTATGTGAATGTGAGGTCCACAGAGACCTCAAGATGCTCGCGGGAAGCGAAGCGGGAAATTAATTGGCATCATTTGCGAAATTGTGGCCATAACACTTGGAGGCAGAAAGAAGCGTAGAGAATTGAAGCCATTTGCACTCACTCTCCACCTCTTCTCTCATTCTCCATTCTCCCATCCACAAATGCGACGGAACTGAAGAAATCCACGGCTGGAATGCCAGGCTTCTCTTTTATGCAAATGATCCTCTTGTTGCCACTCGCATTCTCACCCATCATATCTACGAAGGTTGTGAATCTCAACACGTAGATAACCACCAAGATCTTATCATTTCAAAAACATCTCCCAACAATGCTCACCGCATTATTTATTAAAACACTAATGCGCGTCAAATATTTATTACTGTTAATGTTTATTGCTCAATAATAATATGAATGAAACACTTACTAGTTCAAATAACAACCATACACATTTGAATGAATGTAACTTCTAGGTATGAACATATTTAAAGTATATAGGGCTTGGTCATTTCGAGAATAAGAAATGATTATTCTTTACAAAAAGTTTAACACCTTTAATAGCTATTCCTGCAGAAGTTATTATAGGTAGTAAAACATGGTTGTACGTCGCTGTAAGTAATAATGGAGGGAGCAGCTTGCTCTACTGAATAACAAATATTTATCTCCACCCAAGTTCACCCCCACCTTGTTAGCCATCAGACATGGGATGTACAATTAAAAAAGGAGTTTAGACAACTATTGGATGACTCTATGTATTTAAAATATTGATTTAACAAATGTTGTTCTACACAAATTCACCAGCCCTCCTCATCAAACACACTCTCAAAATCAGCCTCTGGATTTTGGGCCGATAGGGGAGAAAAGTTGAAAGTTTACTTTTTACTTTTTACCTCCACTCTCTTCGTTTGATTCGCATTGTGCGGAGTTGGGCTTGTTAGGATAGGAGTGACTTATGATGCTTATTTGGTGATTCGGTCCTTTTATCTCCCTTTGCTTATCCCCACTGTGAGAACTCAAGTCCGGCCAAACAGATGTCAATGACATTTTACCCGCCTTCATTCACCGAACTCGGAGAGTTTGGGAGGATTTCTCAAATCTCCGCCTCCCGCTTTTTTCAGTTCTCCCGGAATCTCAAAAAATGTTCATAAAAGCAAGCAATAACAGTTGTTCAAACTTTATTCTCATTTGAGTAAAAGCGGTTCAAGTTCAAGTTTGGACTTTTATTTCAAATGTGTTCATGATTCAACATTAGGATTCTTCCCCTTTAAGACATTTCCCCCAAAACCAAAACCAAAATAATGTAGGAAATCAGATATGAAATTGTAGGGATGAGATAGGTTTGAAAAGGCCGACTTTGACATAATCATAAAGATTGATAAGTGAAGGAACGGAGGGGAGATTCCTCCGAAGTGACGTGTCTTTGAGAACATGTAAGGACTTGGAGGGGACATGTATAGATATTTCTGTATGAAGCAGATGAGGCTACCTTTTCTTCCTAGGGATTAGGGATAAAAGAGGGAGAAGAACCTTCATCTCTTATACAACTACAACAACGTATGGTAAGAGAGCTACACATTGAGGAGAGTGAAGAGATCTCCACTTCCACTTTCAGCCGGAGAACGAGGGATCGAAAGAGGCGAGTCGGGGAAGTGGAGCAGCCGGAGCTTTCCACCGCCAGTTCCTCTCCAGCTACGAGAGAGCAAAGACCCTTCAGACCGACACCCTTTATTAAAAACCAACCCCTCTCTGCTAATAACCTTCTACAATTTATAATATAGCAAGACCCTATATTAACTAACAAGTTTTATACAGCTTTGGATTTAAATATTAAAAGTTTTATTAAAAAATATTTTCTAACAATATTCTTAAAGTTTGTTTCATTTCCTAAGACATATGTATACAGACTTTGATGTTTTCACATTATAAAACTTTTCAATTTATTTCATTAAATTCGATACACTCTGTATTTGATAATATTCTTTATTAAAGTTCTACTTTGTACCATAATTGAGCTCCTCATTAAAAATATTTACTAAATCGTTAAAAGTTCCGTCTAAAGTTAAACAACATTAGTCAATTTTTAGTTCCTACCAAAAGTTATTAAGCGATTCAGTTTTTCAAAGTTGACTTAAAAGTCATCTGCAACGTTTTTTTAAAATTCTTCCAGATCTTTACAAATACGATCATTCTGTACAATTCACACAGTCGACTATGTGACGAGATTACTTATGTGATAGTTCGAAAAAGTTTTTGAAAATTGAACAAAGATCCAAAGGGCCAAATTTCCAGATTCAACATTTGAAATCGAAGGCAAGTTTGAATTGAAAGATAAGGGAATCGAATGATGTGCTTCGTGGAGAGAAGAAGTGGAGAGTGAAGGTGAGGGAGTCGAAGTTAATCAATCCCTTTCTTCTCCCGCTCCTGGAATAAGATCGATTTGAACTGAAGAATTTTGAGGAGACTCCCTTAGAATTTATTTTCTTCGGAAGTGTTTCCGGTGGGAAAACGGGCGGACGTGAGTTGAGGAAACTCGAGACGCCAAGCAGACCTTTGAAGGTTTCGTGTCCCTGGTTTAACTAGATACGTATATTCAGTACATATATTAAGTATATGTGTGTATAAACCCTTCTTCACTTTTGCGAAAATTCAAGGGAATTTCAACATTGGAATTTTAAAATTCATCAAGCAAAGCCCTCGTTCCTTATAAGATAAAAGTGAAAGATCCGACCAACGTGAGGTAATATGCCAATACTCTCATCATTTTATATTACTTTCATACCAATGCACTTTTATATTTCCCGTATCAATAAACTATCGGCACTGCAAAAATATCGACAGTGTGGTTTGTGATCTTAAATATATTTCCATTACACAAACAATGTGTTTAGTAATAAGTTAAGTATAGTATTATATAGATAGACATATTCGGCTCTATCAATCACAAAGAGTTTCATTGACGTCATTGGCTCATCATATTCATCATAGAGGAAGTTGACAAAGAAGTTGGTAGGTGAAGAACGAAGGTTTGAATTGCACAATGGGAAGTGGATCAATCCTAATTGAATCTCCTTCGTCTCCTTTTCATCTAAACCCGAAGAGTAAACCATCTCATATCGTTTCTTTTTGTCTCTTCCGTTTGCTTTGAGCCTTTGAGATGAGAAACGGCGTAATCCAAAAGTGGATTACACGTTGATTCCTCATATAATAACTCCAAAACTCCTTTCTGAGTTTGAGCTCATAAAAGAGAAAAGTTACAAGAAGAAAACTCACTTTCTTGTATACAATGTGAAGGAGATGATTCGCCACGAGGGAAGAAATACATAGGAAGGAACCGGGGACGAGGAAATTCCCAAACTTTTTATGACTCTTGGCCATTTATTATTGGCGACCATCATTCTCATTCCTGACGGGGAGACAATCATCATCTTCTACACAATGTGGGGATTATTGCCCTACGACCCTCTCGCCACTTTTAATGGCCCTTCCCCCCTTAATTCACCAATAACGATCATTATTTCCTATTAAACTCGATAAAAGCATCTATCAGAATTTTTTATCAAGTTTAATTATTAATATTATGTATCTATCTTACATACAATATTACAGGTATATTATGTATATAATACATATCATGTAATGTATCGGTATAGCATTTATGTTAATTTTTAACCTTGATTAATATCCAGAACAGGTTAAGTATCAATGTTAATAATACCCGCATAATCATTTCTTTTATATGGCCAACTATGCTATCAGTAGTTAATTATGTTGATTATTATTTTCATTATTTCTTGAAACTCAATTACGTAATGTGCCCAATGCTCAAGAAGTCGTGAATGAAAAGATGAAAGAAGATAGAATTAATAATAATGAGGATTAAAATTTAATTTCCTTAATGAAGATTTGGCTAAGAGTTAAGGTCCGGTTTCTGAGAACTTAAGGGAATTAAATATAAAAGCTCATCTCTTGTAACATGTATTAGGGAAATAATAGGAAGAAGAATATTAAGTTTCACCCTTGTGATGGTCTTAAGCTTACCTCAATTGAGATAGGAGGGTTATGGTTGGAAATTGCAATTTAGATGGATTCTCGGGTCTTCCGAAAGATCCTCATTGTTTGTGGGAGGGTGGTGAAGAGAAGTGCAGGGAGGCGCGTAATTACTTAACTCTCCCTTCCTCCTTCTCCTCTCCAAACTCCATTTTTAATCAACTCAGGGAGAAATTATACATGAGAATGGCCGGAAGCGTACCTGGCCCTCTCCCCTCCTCATTAATTTAGCAAATAAATAAATACTTACTTGAACAACATAAAATGAAATAAAAGTCATTGTTAATAAGTAGTAAAATTTGATGGCTTTGGCGAACTAACCTTAAATTAGCAGAATACAATGTATACCGGATATTACAAGCAGAGTTATGAACTAAAAACCCTTCATTATTAAATAATATTTTAATTTTATAAAATAAAATAATAAAATGAATTCAAATATAGTTTACATTTAGGCAACAACAATTTTGTACTTTGGCTTCACGATAATTGAACCATAAGTTATTAAAATTTTAATCTACTTTTTTACGAACTTGCCAAATTTGCTTACTCATGAAATCAAAGGTGAGTGTGGAGTCGGAAAATACATATGTATTAAAAGCGCAATTCCTCCAAGCCAATCTAACTGGATAGCATAGTAGAATGAAAGTGGTTCAATTTGTCTAACCTCCCATTCATGCGAAATGGTAATTAAAAATTTATTAACACCCCAAAGGCCCTCAAGAAGGAAAGGTCCGATAGGAATCTTGAATTCCAAAAAAATGAAGTGAGAGTGAATTATGTGATATTTATCGTCCTTCCCGACTTCTCCACTACCCTCCTTGGCAAAGGTTACAAAGAAGAATAGACATTTAAAGGTAATCCCTTGCTCCACTCGGAATGCGGAGAGAACATCATTGTCAAAATATGAGCCATGTGGATGTGATTTTCTCATACGTGGTACACAAGTCATACATTCACGTCCCAGTCCCTTCCTCACAATGGGAAAGGGCAAGAACCGGTATTTGATTTTCTCCAGGTAGTCCGTTTGATACCTTACATATATTGTCATACGTTTTTCTCTATGTAGTTATAAGAGATCCCTTCATACAGCAAGGAAAGTCTCTTTGAGGAAGGTTTCCCATCCCGACTCCAGGATGAGAGGAAATGAAATTTATTATTTAACACCGACCTCAATACATTTTGTTGGAATGCTTCACTCGCCGTAGTGCACACATGGGAATGGTTTTTTGGCAGGAGGAATGTCGGCCCTACTTCCCCACTTGTCATCTTATTCCCTATTTTATTACGTAAATAATATGGTGAAGCTCCATTAGGGAAGGAGTGAATTATAGTCCAATGCACACGTTAAATACACATTCTCATACTTTGGAACTTTATACTTAATATACCTTCGGATATTACATAATAGAATGCATTATTCAGAAAAGTTCTCGAACATTATGAAACGGATCGGGCCGGGGATTCTATTGAAAGTAAATATAATACCCTATACTTATATTATTGTGATCTGCTAAGCTTCTTGGAAGCTCTCTGTGAATTTAGCAGTAGCAAGGATCCTGGAGAGCCAAAAGGCTATATTCATATAGTAAACCCACACGGTCCTGCTTATATCAAGTTGACCTGAATAGGAGATTCAAAATGCGTCTCGGGTTCTCTCATTTTCCCTCCTCTTCCCTAAAATTGAGACCGTGGATCGATGAGAAGGGAACATTTGTCCTTTACTGCCCTCTCAAGTGCCTCTAATTCATCCCCACAGCCTCCTTTTAATAACTTACAAGGTTGGCAAAGATTTGAATCGTTTGTGTAACCACCTGCAATTGGAACTTTTCAATATTCATTTTCACACCTGGAGGGTCAAATAAGGTTTAATAAATGGTTGAGGGGAAGTGAGGAGGAGAAAAATGCATAGGAACTCATAGGAAGCAGGAACACACACACACGCGAGCCGAGAAATCAGGGAGGAGAATTTGAGAGTGAATGATGCAGGTAGATAGGAGGGAGGAAAGACTCCCCATAATGTTAATCATGAGGATGAATCTTCGCTGAACCCCTCGAGCCGGTTGCCGGTCGACGGTGCGGTGGGGCAAGCGAAGTTCATTTTTCATCTCTCCTGCCCTCCCAGGACGAGTCTCCCGTTGGAGATCGATAATTGATTGAGTGGGTGATGGATTCACATTTCCCACGATCCTCACACCACTCACAATCAGACTCAAAACAAGGGAGAGCTGTTGATTGGGTTGATCAACAAGAGAGGAAATTAGATATTCCTCATACAAACACGAAACTAACTTTGATTCCAATCTTTCGTTCCAACAATAACAAATGACCCTTAATGCCTGCCTGTCTTTATTTTTAATAAATATGCATTAGAAGAATTAGAACGTGTGACAGATAATGTTCGGAGGTTGGAGCTAAAAGATATTAATTACTGTGATGAGTCAAGTTTCATTTTCACTTTGACTCATCCGAATCTCCAAAAACTCCAAATGGACCTTCAATTGCCCAGATTTGAATTTTAAACCAAACTCTTCCCCCTCTCATTTTCAATTATTTCGGAAGGATTTAATTAGAAGCTGACACCGCAAAAACCCGGAGTCGATTAATCAAATGAAAATGAATCATGTCCTTTCTGCTCCGCCCCCATTGTAAGTTGTAATGACTATATACCTCCGCTCCACATTGTATGCTCCCATTAATCCCCTTTCATTCCTAATGCACTTCTGAGTAATTTCAAAGAGAAAAGTGTAGAGATGAGGAATGGGGAATTGGGGAGTTGAAGGAAAGCCACGATCCGCCCGGCACTTCGAATTCCAAATTCAAATTTTGAATTCCAATCCAGTTCCAATTCACCCGCGGTTGTTCTCCCTCGCATCGTGAAATTACGTTCTTAACTTGCAACCTGTACTTTTCAAGCCTTTAACAATTCTCTTTTAATGAAATGCCTGGTGTAAATGTTGTTAGCAGTGTGGATTTATGGGTGAGTCACGGAGGAATAAGAATCCTCTTTTGCCCCTGGTTGAACTTGAACTAACAACAAGGCTTGTTGTTTCAAATGGATTCATCGGAGGGGAAGAAGAAGAAGAATAAATTCAAGTTCAACTCTGCCGTAGATTCTCCCCTTCCAATTAGAGTTGATTAAAGTCAATCGTGGATGTTCCTTTTTTTACATCCGCGGAGTGACGTGTATCTTTATTCTACTTTAATGTCTCCTAATAAAATGTGAGAGGAGATGGAGTGAGGATAGGGACGTCTTATCTGGTCCCGTTGGATCCTCCCTCCCAACCAGACGCTGCCAAGAACTCTTCAATGACTTTTAATAATAATGGGAGCTTCTCCACACATTCTTTACATACATAGGTAGGGCGAACAAGGGCGTTAAGAGGGAACGTTAAATAGGAGTGAAGGGAATCAATAATGGAGAGATTAAGGAAGACATTCAAATGTGTACAGAGACGCTGTTGTCGTAAAGATAAGGAAACGGGCACATGTAATTACTCCTTCTTTTAACATCTTCCTCCCCCGACCGGAAATTCATAATTAAAAGGACAAGAAATTGAGACGTCGCCGTCTCAGTTGACGAGATGTACTTTACTCCACGCGGATCTAACTCATCCCCTCCACTCATAAACAATCATTAAATCTCGAGTTTAAAAAGTTTCCGCCCGGTCCCCCATGTAAATTATAGTAATATCTGTAGTAATATGGAGGAGCAGAATGAAAGGAATTGAATTTGAAATTCGCCGGCTGTGACACCACTTGAGTTGAACATTCTCATCAGATTCAACCAGATCCGAATCTCTTCCTCTCCCACCTAAAGATCCCTATCATCGTAATTTATTTTCCACGTCCATTCAAACTTGAATCGAGGGCTAATTAGGAGATCTATCCCTCTGTTGTAATTTTATTCGGATTCCGGAGAATGAAGTAATCAGAGAATCTCAACCATTATCCATTACAATCACAACTATGGAGCTTTTCCTCCCAGTATCAAAAACCTTAAAGTAATGGCATATACTACTTCATTTAGTATCAACTTACATTTATAAGAACAAGTACAATGTGAAGGCCAGTATAATACGTATACTGTTTGAGTAAAGGAAATTTTAACTACCTATGTAATATTGTAAGGGGATGTAATATTGGTCGAATAATACGTAAAATGCTTACCATATAAAATGCTTACCGGTATAAAATGCTTACCATATTACGTAAATACTTTTGGTTATATTAATAGGCCAAAAAGCATTAAAATAGGAAATGACAAACTTGTGGGAAATGCACGAAGCAATTCGACAACGACCAATGCGTGAAAGGCATGTGGAGAACAATGCGAAGGGAAATATCTATAAAAATAATTTCAAAGATGTTCGATAACTGTTTGCTTATAACGTCTTTTAAAACAGGGAAATCCTCATGAGCTCAAATCCCTGCTATGTGAAGGATGTGGAGGAGTGAAAAGGAATTGTGCTCTAGTCAAGTTCTCATAACTTTGAGTTTGAGCCGTAATCCCTTATTATTGGAGGAGGAGAAGTAATAAAAATTAGTTCCAGGCTCGAATCCTCATTTCTAAATTCCAGCCAGCCCCATTCCCCACGTCCATTTGAAACGGAGAGTGTGAAGGGCCATGGGTAATGTTAATGAGTTCTCTCCCTCATATAAAGCCATCCTTGTGGTTGAAGAACACAAGAGCCATTTACACTCCTATTTAGAACTGAGGTCACTGAAAGGTTAAAAAATCTCGCAGCTCCCAGAACTCTTAAATTTTCATTTACCACTCAATGTGGATTCCAGAACTATTCTTATATGTATTTCTAAAGTACTAGTACAAATAATATGTATGCGTAATGTATGAAGAGTGCGTAATACGTACACGTACTTATATTAAACATCACTGGAGTTTAGATAAAGAAAAGTTTGAGAGTTAAAAGAAGCGTTAAAAGGATATTCTTACTGTGGGGATTGTCTGCTTTTCTTCCTTCGCCTTCTCAATAGCGTATTTGACAAATTGGGGGTTTGTCTGTTATTGCGACACAAGGAGCCCAATAGCTTGAGCTGTGGAGAGACATAGTGCTAACTGCTAAAGGCTCCGGAAAACTCAAAATAAATAGAAAAAAATTTATGACTGGATGAAAAAACTTGAGCATAACCATGACCAGTTCAATTATCCTTTAAGACTCGTCTTAAGTCTTTACAAAGCCCAAAGGAACATAAAGTTTAGCACAGATGGTAGCGGTACATCTCGCATGATAAATCTCTATAACCTCTTTTAACCCTTATTAACGAAATTCGCGAGGCTTAATAAGCGAATTAGAGGAGTTGTAAACTCAAACAACTCTTCTTTTTACTCAATGAAACCCTCATACTGATTTATGACCATTTAATCCTTTTTAACAACCAGCAACATGAAGTTCTTTTATGTTTGAGAGGAAACACGTTGATTTCTCATCTCTAAAATACGGATAAAATGACGTCAAACGAGGAGATTTAAAATCTCTTGAATTTATTTGAAAGATCCCAAGCATGAGAACTTTATGTTCAAAACATTCCATCAAATGGTCTAAACGTAATGCATTACCCGGAATTGCCCAAATTTGTAAACTTGATGTTTTTCAAAAGAATGGTTGAGACGTTTGAAGATGCGTTTCAAATTTTATTATGGAGAAGGTCGAAGCAGAAGAATAAAATTATATTGCAAGGGCGAAGGAATTGACTTATTTCAAAATTCGGAATTTTCCCTTTAAAGGAATCATAAGAATTCGAGAGATGTGGATGACAGGAAGATGAGAATATGGAAATTCCCCCTTTACGGCCAACTCAAATTGAGAGTAAGGAATGGCTGGGTCATAAAATGCATTCGTCTCGGGGAAGATTTTATAAGTTTATATACCTTGAGATCATTGAAATTTATATTCCTTCCACTACCTTTATTCAGTTTATTCACTACTGCCCACTTTTTATAATTCCAAGTTCAAGGGGAAGATTATTAAATGCACAAAGGGGAAGACTCCGGCTTTTCCTCGCTCTTGCCATGTGAGGAGGAAATACCATTTATCACGTATCAAGAGATATTAGTCGGTGTTTAGACACTTGGATAAAGTCAATTAATCAATTCTCCTTCTCCTTCCGCGCCTTCCTTCATTTCGATAAGGGAGATTCGACACGTACGTAGCTCTTTTAAATTCAACCAGGCACTTCAAATAAGTCACGTTAAATACAATGCCAGGGAATCAATAACTTTCCAAGACTCCCCAATCGAGATTTACGATATGAGGTCTTTATGAGTGTTTTACATATGCTCACCACACAACCACACGTGTGGCAAAGTCAAACATTCAAAATTTAAGAACTCGTAATAAAATCCCGAGATTGATTTCCTCAAGTTTTCCTCATTACAATCTCTACAAAGAATAAAGTAGCGATGGGGTTGGGATTTCGTGGGTAGCTTTTTAGTAGTAGCGAAATATTTTGTAAATGAAAAGAGGCAGATTGTATTTTTATTTATCATCTCGTTTACACAGGTTCAACAGGAGGGTGAGGTGAAATGAGAGTTTACGGCCATTCACAAATAATTTGTTCTGACTTTTTAGCAGTGGGAATAAGGGCGTGTGTGGAACGTTCCGCTCTTTGGAAGCTCCCAGGTCCCCATCCGCACACATTGATTTTATTGGGAAGTATTCCCTGAATTTTTTGAATGGGCAAACCCTTTGAAAGCCCTCAATAGGGATGAATAAAAGAGAGATGAATGGGAAGTTTGAATGGTCGAGGGAGCCTTTCTGCACTCACCCTCTCATCATTCGAGCCCTTCCCTTCGTTTAGAAGGGTCCATGTGGTGCTTGTTGAGATAGCCAAATCCTCTCTCCCTCAAAATGGGTGTCTTTTTACGAAGGGAACTCAAGGGCTCCTGGCACCATTACCAACAGAGTTGACGAATGGGAAAGGGAAGGAAGGGAGCAAAGTGTGTCGATCTCCCTCACACGTGCCCATTGAATTACCCTGCCTAATTCCCCGCCGGCCGTCGGAGTAACTCCGAACGACCGATATCTATTAGGGTGACAGGAACTGAATGCTTCAACCTCACTGCCAAAACTTTTGCCATTCTTATATCCTACACCTTATCCATATAATCCCTTCACTTTAGAATAGAATTGTACTTTGGCATAATGCTTACATACTTAATGTGCGAGTATGGTATAGTTATCAGTATTTATGTGTTACATGTATAGGCATATGTTAAAGGCTAACCAATTTTACATACGGATCATTTCACTTCAATCTATTGGCCATCTTTAAAATGAAACCACCATGGGATTCATCATTGGAGTTACATGGATTTAGCCATATCAGTCCCTAGTCGCTCATCTCCACTCACTTATAAAGTATTATTTCGTTATTACAAGAACATGGGAATATTTAAGAGGGAAGTACTCAGCGATTAATGCGAATATGTTTGGAGACATTGAGATTTAATTGTTATTTTTATTGAAAAACGCCTCGTGGCATTGGCTTCAATTTCATCTATGAAGCGGAGGAAGAGAGGGAGTTGAATTAAATGCAATCAGACCAATTGTCCCTCTATTTTAATTTATTCAAGGCTCTCCCCACTCCCAAATGGACCGAGTAAAAAGCTAAAAACTCCTCCGAGACTTCCAAACCACTTCTAATTTAAACCCTCATTTGACAATTTTGAAAAAATCAGTTTTGAATTATAGCTCAACCATTCGCCCAAGAAGGAAATAAAAGGACAATGGGAGCGCATAATTAAAATTAACGTGGGGAGCGGAAGAGCAGCGAAGCACTCAGAGCATTAAGTTTAATCCATCCAATCCCTTCCTGTCATATGGACATGAGGTTTTAGTAAGAGGGAGTTTATAACCAAATTATGTTTCAACGTTGAAGAACTATTAGTAGATGCATCTGGCGAATTTTTGTTCCATAAAAAACCGTATGAATCCAAAGCGTGTGCTCCGCACATGTGATGATGATAATGAAAGGGAAAGGAGCGGCGAGGCGACGAGAGTCTTTAATTTCACTCACTTATCCCCCATGTGTCATACGGCTCGTAGTGCGGAGGTAGTAGGGAAGATAACCAAGTTGAAAAAGAGATGAAGTTGGTGAGCTCGTGAGGAGTTTTATCTTTCATCTCTCTCCCTCGCAAAGGGAAGGCCATAAATATATTTAGGACGAAATGTAGAGAGAGACGTTTGAAGTTTGGAGAAATGAAGTGAGTCTAATTGTTTTATTCTGAACAACCTCTTGACTTCTCTTTAACTCTCAGATTGACAAAAGAGTTGTTTCTCTCACTCACTCACTCAGATGAGGGTCTGGCGTCTCCCTTGTCTTCACAGCTCCGACCATTTACTCCATATACTTACATACTAATAGTACAAAAAGTTAAAGTTAGTTATGCTACATATAGGTAGTTTATACGTAGTTTGCAATGCATCTTAAGCAAAGACGTCTTTTGATAAATTATGTATCCACCTCCCTCTCAACCATCCATAGCCTTATTATTGTGTCCGTATGTGACGTCTCTCCATCTCCGATGTGTGTGTTCTAAGTCTGAGTCTGAGTCTTTTGAGAATTCCCCCCTCTGATCGGATTTCACTTTTGAACTCCCGGAGATGAAAATGTCGACGAGTTATTCCAGAGGTCCTCTCATAAGGCTCAAAGATAACCCTGAAGTAAGAAACGATGAGAAACAAGTGACAGTTTAATATTCCCATCCTTGAATGTGTATATAGTTATAAGACTTATAAGACCTTCGTATGGTTGAAATAAAATTAAAACAATTTTCAGTATGGGGAATTTAAGGGAGGCGCCAGAGGGGAACAAATTATTCCCAAACGACGGAAGCAGAGAGGGAATCTCAAATATAAAGAAACGCATATTGGAAATCGGAGAAAGTGAAAGCATTAAAGGAATTGGAAATATGTTTATAATGTTCTTTCATGTTTCCCCCTTTTCTTTCCAATTTCCTTTTGGGCATTATTTCCTCTTCGTTTCCCTTCGGGGTGTTGGGTGCGTGGAACAAAAAGAAATGCGACATTCGCTACGATGTTGGCATACAAATAATTGGGGGGAATCTTTGATGGGTCGCCCATTAAATGAAATAATAAAGAGGAGAGGGTGTGGAAATGGGCGAGAATGAGCCTTAAACCGACTAAACCCATTCTGCCCTCCGAATCCACATCAACTCCCGGCCATATACTTATGAGAGATATTTTCCTCGATTTCTCTTTCTTCCTCAGTCCGGAGGGAATTCACTCCAGAAATTAAATTACATAGATGGATTTCCCCCTTAGCACCCTCGTCGAGGGTGAAAGAAACTAAGGGATTTTTTTCATTCGAAGGTTTCGCCCCCAAAATATCAACCCCGAAATATGTAGTTATTTGATCAATTGTCTGTTCACCAACCAAGACATTCTGGTGGGATTGAGATATGAGGATCATTGGAATAGAGATGAATTGCTTTTTCCCCTCCTCGTTATCACAACCGAATGGAAATGGGCAAATTCCCATAAACAATTAATTCCAAATGAAGAAAGGTTGATCGAAATATGAGAACGCAGCTCGAATGTCAAGTGTGATGAAGTGGCAAGGTCGCGGTTGGCTGTCAATTGGAACACACCGTGTTCTTTTGTCAAAATGGAATTGGACATTTGAGGAAGTGAAATGTGAGATGATGGAATTTTGTGAGATTTATCCTACTACGTATTTATTACGTGTACCTTGTCACACTCACTGACCATTCAATTTTGGAATGGTAAAACGGAGGAAGAGGATATCCTTTTTTATTCTACACCAAAGACCAATTCAACTGCTCCACTACAAAGAGTTATGAAGAGACAAATAAGGTTCCTAAAAACCTCAATGGAGCAGAGGGGGATTGTGGAGGCGGCAGAAGAAAGGTTCAAAAAACGAATCCCTTAAATATCTGATGAATTCACACTTGGGAACCTCCGGATTGAACCTCTTCCTCTCCACTTCCAAATTCTGATCGGAGAAGGAGACAACCCGAGGGTGGCTCCCTTCTGCTCCGTTCGCCCCTTCCTCCTCAATGGAACTCCTTCACCCACCCGACTTTACCTCATGAAACTCATGATCATGAGTGAGATTCTTCATTCCACTCCATTCTCCACAAAACCAATAAACGAGGTTGTCACATGTTAAAGATCCCCATGAAAGAGATGAACCGTCACCCTTTCAAATTTACTTAAATATGTGAATGGAGATGTAAATATGAGGGAGCTTAAGTTCAACCCTTCAATACACAAACCGCATTTGAATCAAAGTAACTTTGTATGAGTGCACTCAAAATACAAGAGGCATAATGTATGATATTCTCTTTGTATGGTATAAAGCTCATAGTTTCGCATTTATGCATGAAGTATCAGAAGTAGAGTCTTGAAATTATATTTTTGATCCATGCACTCAAGGTTTATGAACAAGGTTGAGCAAACAGAATGGCAATGTGACAAAATAATGCAAGAGCTACTCTATGTTCACGGTTTAAACTCAACTCCTGTGAAATTCATACTTTATTAGTTATGCAAATTTGAACGTTCTGTCCCTTCACATTAGATATGATATTCTGAGAAGACATATGAATATTTTGCTGTTATATAAAACCCAGCACACGAAATGTCAGAACAGATAAAACCCACATCAAAGAAATTCTTTGAACATCAAACCTTTCAAGCTTTCACATTACTTCAATTGAAGATCATAAAACAAACAGGCGAGTTGAAAATTTTCAATATTGCACTCCTCCAGCAATTCCAGCATATTCATATAAAAAATTTTTCATGAAAACGTCGGTCCAATATCATCCCTATCGCAAAATATCTGTATAAATAAATCGAGATGAAAGTTGTAAGGAAATGAAAGATCTAAAGTTTTAGAAATTTCGTGGAGTGAAAAATGAGAAAGGATGAAGTTGAGATCCATTCGGGCTTTAAGAGCAGCTTCATTTGTCAAAATACTTTCCAAAGGATTCAATTTCCATTTAAGTCCTAATGATGAGATTTAAACCATTCGACCTATGCCAATAAATAACGCCGTGTTGGAGAATAATGATTTTAGCTCAGCATTTATTACCAAACTTCTTATTGAGCAAGAGTATGAAAAGATCCCGGTTTTATCATCTGAGATGAACAGGGTTTCTTCAGAGAATGAATGAAGTGGAAAGGAGGCTTTTTCTCTTCTTATTCAAATCTCCCTACTTTTGTTCATCTCCTCAACTTTTCAATTAGTGGACAATGACGTTTCCTCTCCACTCTTCCAACCTCTTTTCTTCCTTTAGGTCGTGCGTGACGAGGAAAAGGAAATTTTTCTTTAAGACCAACACCGGCGGGGATAAAAGTAAAGTTTATATAAATAAGAAAGGCTTGAACGTATACAAATTCATAGGTCTATAATGCTTTGTGCAAAGTATTACATAAGTACTCTATGTATGGTACATCTATTGTAAGTATATTTGTATCCACATGTGTACAAACATAAGAATGAAAGGAGGATTGGAAATTTCTACACATTCAAATGGTTATATCTAAATATAAAGTAAAGTACTCCAGTCCTTCGATACCTCCTGTGTCGATTCCTAATTTTCTCCTATCAAAGGCCTTTGAAGAATAAATAAAAGTTTTTTCCACTCAATTCATCGCTACAGGATACTTGTCAAAGACTTTCTTTCAATCCCGGGCTTCTTAATGGTTAAACATTAGTTCCAATGAGTATTTCACCCTCCCTTGGTTTTCCACATTAGGAAAATGAGGAGCATTCAGGGAATATTTATAACAAATGTCAAAAGCCCTAAACTACATTATTACATCATAATCATGATTTTTCAATGTCATTTCCACAAAGGAGACGTGACTATAATTTATTATTATTATTATTATTATTATTATTATCTCGATTTATTCATCAATATTTGATATCCAAATTATTAAATCACATTAGAAAAGGATAGCACGCCCTATAACTATGTACAGGTATACCCAAATAATATAAATTTTATAAAACATAGCGTTGATTACATTTAATGATTAATACAAGAATAAAATAAAAGTAATTTAACTTATTGGTTATCAAGTAAAAATTCGAAGACATTAGAGGAAAATTAATTGTAATTACATCACAATATATTGTAGCAATTGAATTTCTATGCATGTTTTTAACGTTTAGCCTTTATTTTTGAGATATACGTTCGCGTTTGTTTACTTATGAGATGTATAAATAATATATTTTAGTTTTTCGTTTACAAATTAATATACAAAATTAGATTTATATTTGAATTTTTAAAGATAAATAATATAACATAAACATGAGGGATCACTGCAGGTTAAAACTCAAATCATTTTATTTGAATGCTAAATTAGCACTAAATCTATTCATTTTATCCACGAGAAATTGAAATTGCTCTTGTAGTTTTTGATTTTCATCTTGTACTTCTACATCCAAATTTGATTTGTCAGATGGTATATTATTATTTTTAATCTTGTTGTTATTTTCATCATGTTTTGAATGTTCAGATCGATTTTTATGAGATTCAGCAAGTTGGGTTTTTGTGAGATTGGGAACAAATTTTACATGAGGAAGTTTACCTTTTTTCTTAAGTTCCAAATTAAGAGCAAAAATACGATTTTTATTAATATGTGAGTGCATATGAAAACGAAAAGGTCGAGGTTTATGTAGGTTTATATGTTTTCCAAGTCTTACAGGTGCCATTTCTTCAAGTATTTCTGCTGTCCAATTTGGGATCAGTTGATGAATTGTAAATGAAGTGTCCTTTTCGTTTTCTAGAACCCCAAAAATGATTACATTATTTTTCCTTTTCATTTTCTCAAAGTGTTCATTTATTTCATTATTGATCGTCTTTATAAGGTCTACTTTCAGCGTTTCAATTGTATAGTTTTTAACGTTAGTAGTTTCACTTATCTGAGCTTTTAGGTTCCTGATTTCCTCCAAGGCGTCTTCAAACAATAACTTTTGCGTTGATAATTGTAGTTTGACTTCTTGAAGTTCTTTAGTGATTAATTTAATTTCACTTAAAGATTTGATTGTTAGACATTATATGTAAGTTTATTATATATGCATTTAAATGGTTTTTCTTTGTATAAGAAACAGTCCAGCCAGGTAATAAATTCTCAGAAAATGTATAAATATATTGATTAATAGGCTATGTATATACTTTTTAGGATTATCTGATTAAAAGTTGTTTATTTTCCAAGAAAAATGTGGAAAAGGTGAATAATTCTTAATTTAGCTCAAAAATGTTCAATTTTTATCGTTTATAATCTTTTTGGTACCCTTTTTGAGAACCGAAGGAAAAAACCTCCGTAGACTAGCACGGCTGGACTAAGACTAATTATACTTGTTCACATTTGAAATTTAACATCCAATCTATCCAAAGAAAAATACACTTACATTCATGTAAGTCTGAAAAGTTTTGTAATTCTCACACAATTCGAGAAGATCAATGACAACTATACAAAAGCGCTTAGCTTAAGATAAACCAAGAAGCTTTTTATATTTTTAATCTTCAAGTCCATTAGATTGCATGGACATAATAACTACATGGGAAACATGGAGTTCTAAAATTGGAGGATGAAAGTGACAAATTACAATGTTGGGTTTAATCTAAGAAAAGAGAGATTGGAAAAGGTGTTTTCAGAATAGGAGAATTAGACGATAAAATCATTCACTGCACTTAAGGGTTAATAGGTGTTGGTATAGCTTAGGGATTGGAATAATCTTTTGTTATATCAGGCAGGAGTCAAAGTAATGCGATGTCATTACCGTACAAGAAAAAGATTATCTTTGAGTCTTCTGTGAAGAAGGAAAGTAATTCCGGCAAAGGATTCCCTGTCACTCCGAGTCTCACAGGATGAAAATCTTTTTTGGTGTTTGGGCGGAGGAGTTTTTTAATCCCCGTCCCAATAACTCCTCATACCTATGAGAAGGAAAGTGATAAGAAGAGCAGTTGAGGCGTCTTCTTCCAATCATCCGCCCTTATCCTTTCTCTTAAGTAGCTATAAGACAACTCTTATAACTATGGGTATTTATCTTACCTTAGAAGAGTGGGAGAACAAAAGCGACTTTGAGAAATCATCCGCCGCATTTACTTAACAGGGAAGAATAGGTTGCACAACTACTTATCCCCAGTGTAGGGACATAGGGAGTAAGTAGCAGCGAGTCAGGAGCTAAAGGGGAGATTGAAGGCGGAAGAGGAAGGTCGTGTGTGTGACGGGTTGGTTCCTTGGGACACATCCCAACTGATGAGACCCTCAGGGCCAGTAAAACAATGAGGGAAAGAGAGAGAAACGCTCGGAATGAATCCATCACTCCTAATCCCTGTCCCACATAAATCCCATTACTTTCCTTTTAACCCATCATGAAGGGGTTGGAGTAAAACTTTGAGTCACTTCTTCTCATTTAACTCAATGCAAATACGATGAGTACAAAGCTTGGTCCTCTTGCGTGTATTCGGCTTAAAAACACCGATTTTGTTGGTTTTATAGAGTGAAAACAAAGTGAAAATTGAGCCACACTGAAAAAACAACTCGCTTAATTTTCGCTTAATCCGGTTTTAAGTTGGAATACGACAATCGTTAATGTAACCAAAAGAGTTAATGTTAAATAACAAAATAGGAAATATTTGAAAGTGAAAGCATGTAGAGAAAATAAATATTAAACCTTTTACCCTAATGCATACATTTTTCAAAGCTGAGAAGCGAACCATACATTATGTTCATTTAAATATTCCTTTTACTCGTTTAAATTTTAAGCTGGTTGAGTTTGAACAATTTATCTTCAACTGTCTTTTTTTCATTTAAGGATGCAAAGCAGCAAAGGAAGGATACACTAAGAAAATCAAGTGGAAAAAATGAAGGGATTCTTCTGGTTACTTTTATGGCTTGTCCTTTTGGGACTCTTGGGACACTGCGTGGGGCAATTGAGTATCTTTAAGGGCCATTGCCCTGAACCCGAATGCGAATGTCGACTCGACGAAAGAGGGAGAATGGAAGTGAGCTGCACGCTCGGAAGAATGCACAGCGTCCCCACATCCCGAATACACGAGTCGACAGAGGTGATACAAATTGTCGCCCCGAAGAACCAACCAAACCATCTCACACTTGGGAGATACTTCACGCAATTTAAGAAGCTCGAGGAGCTCCACATTGTAAGCTTAAATACTTTAATTAAACACACATGCAAAATTTAATTAAACTCTTGTTCTCAATTTAATTAAACTTGAGAATACTTCCACTATTCTATTTCTGTAGAGTGAATAAATATGAGCTTTTTATAGCATTTGCTTGGTTTTAATGTATATTTTGTTTTAGCTTTTACTCTCGGTGAGTTTACCGGATAAGATATTTATTAATATTATATTATGTTAAAGAAAGTTAATGTGGAATTTTTTTGTAGGTGAATTCGAACATTCCTAACATTGGAGAAAATTCATTTTGGGGAATGGTTTCCCTCAGAGCTCTCAACTTGACAGGGAACAACGTGACCAATATCATGGAAGTGAATTTCAAAGGATTGTCTGGTTGTGAGAATTTGAGTCTTGCTCAGAATTCAATAGAAACTGTCGTCTCAGCGTCGTTTAAAGGAATGGGGAAATTAAAGCTCCTTGACCTGTCCAAGAACAGAATTACGAAGTTGGTAGAACGACTCTTTTTCAACCTCCACCACCTTGAAGTTCTCGACCTGAGCGAAAATTGGATTCGGGAGCTGAGTCCAGACGTGTTCAGGGACATTTGGAAGCTCAAAGTGCTGAGGTGTCGGAGTTGCGGTCTCAACGCCATCAACCCAAATCTCTACAACAACCTCCCAGAACTCAGAGTAAACTTTTGTCACAGTTTTATTATACGTTATAAATCCTTTGCCGCACAATAAAAATCTATTATATCTCTTGTATAGAACTCCAAGTGAAATCCCACACTTTCTCTCTTTATACTACTACAAATACAGATAGGATTGCGAGACAAAATAAGACCAAAACTTTAGCCATAAAATTATCTTTAAAGACTTCCTTTGTCCACGAATTCTCTACTTAAAACAGCTGGTTTAATTCTTGCTTTGTTTTATAGAAATTGGACTTGGGTGCGAATGAATTCAAACATTTGAAAGCTGAAGAATTCGTGAGCCTCATCCATCTTGAAGAACTTTACTTGGATGGAAACCAAATTGCGGTTATTGACGATGAAACGTTCCGAAATGCCCATTTGAGGCGACTGAGTCTCGCCAGTAATCGAATTTACAAATTTGGAACAAGGTCGTTTTTCAATGCAACTGTGTCGGCTCTGGACCTCTCTGGAAACAAATTCGATTCGCTGGATAAGACAATGTTTAGCCATTTGAGGAGGAACCTCACAGCCATTGACCTCAGTCGGTCGCCAAAGCTCAAATTCTCACCTTTGCTCCTTGTCCTTGGAGCGAATCCTCAGTTAACTTGGCTTTCACTTGCTGAAAACTCCTATGACGAATTTCCCCTCGAACTCTTTGCTCCTGTCAAGTCGCTCGAGTTCCTCAATTTGTCCGGAAACGTTCTCGCCGACCTGTTTCCTCCCCAGTTCACAATGCTACACAACTTGCGGACCTTAGACCTTTCACGGAATAGACTCAAAGGCCTGGATGGGGAACTTTTAGATTTCTTCGATAGGACCAATGTTTCCCCCAATTTGTATCTTACCGGGAATCCATGGGCCTGCGACAAATGCAACATACCACACTTCCTAAGGTGGCTTCAAACTAGTCAACAGTGGATCAAAGGATGTCATGACCCAAATGGTAATTTATTCAAATATATTAATTAATAAAACTTAATTATAATTTAAACTTAAACTTAATTTAAACTTTAAACCCAAGTTAAACTTCAATAAATTAAATATTCTTAATTTTATTTCTAATTAAATTAATTGATTTAATAGGTCCATTTTGTATTCGCTGTTCAAGTCCATATCAATTTATGAACAAGTCGATTGTGAGCGTAGACGAAGATATCCTCGAGTGGTGCAACACAATAATTGACCCTGAGCAGTCAATCCTTGCAGATGACCCTCGTCTTGGTCTCTTCATTGGCTGTGCTCTTCTCGTCATAATTCTCATCCTCGCGGCGACTGCGGTGATTTACCATTCCCGCTGGCACGCGGCCCACTATTACACCCATGAGGAGTCCCGGCCCGAAATCGGAACTCCGCCCCTCCCGCCCGAATACGACGACTCATCCGATGGGTTTGACAATCTCTACTTTACGAAAGAGAGCTGTGGCAAAGCTCGGATGATCGCCACGATTGAAGAAATGGCCTTCGTGGATCATTCCGTTTATCATCCCACTCAAAGCCTCTTGCCCAATGCGAACGGAGGGAAAAATGGTCATGGTCATCAAATCCCTTCCTCATCTCCCAAAATACCCATGCTTCAAAACTGCCATAGATAGACCTTCAAAACCTGTACAATTTTCTTAAATGTAAGGTACAAGTACAACTTATAATTTTTATTGTCAATTGATTATGTATTTAATACTATTAATTAAATAGTTACGAAATACTTATTCGCTAATGACTAAATACTCAACACTATTGTTATTTTTTAGTAAATATATCCTCTTGTACTGATACTTATAAATAAATTAAAACGAGTTCTGTTTACTATTTAAATATGTGAGAATAAGTTTAAAAACTACAATTTACAAATAATAACTTTGTGCACTTTTTATTAAAAGAAACAAATACCAATTAGTTGTTAACTTTGATTGTAAATAATTAATAAATAGAATAAGTAAATACGCAAGTCAATTGTTTTACTTTGACCATAAAAATAACTTAAGATTTGTAAAAATTTATATTTTAGGAAAAAATGATGAAGTGTGCAAGATGTATTTCTATTGTATAAATATAAAAATAAGCGTGATAGTTAATCAAAGAGTAATTTTCGAACTTATAAATAATTATAGGATCAGACGTGTCTGACATGTGAGTTGTCAATTGAAAATGATAAATAAGCAGTGGTAATCAATGTGTCTGCTGATCTGTTATCAGTGTACATGATAAATAATTATGAATTTCTTCACTTGTATGAAACAATGTCTCAAGGTTGAAAGAATGATTAAAACATGTAATTGTAATTATGAAAATGATGATTGTGTATCTGTAAATTGGTTTAAAGTTAAAAACAAATGCAGTTTCAACTTTTCAATTGAACTTTCTTTTTCAATAAAATAAATGATGTTCGATCGAACTTTGCATTAAATATTTTATGTTACGTAATTTGTTGAAATTAAAATAACTGTATGAAAGAAATTATTATTATACAACTAAATATTATGCTTTTAAAATGTATTAGTATTCAATGTTTCTCCATATTAGAAAATAAATTTAAATTATTTAAATTTTTTGTCATATTACATTCATTTTTCATCTCAATAGAGTGTTCATATACTTCTCGTTAGTACATCACTTAGAGGATGCTTTGCAAAATTTCTCACCTGTTAAAAATAGATTTTGGTAAGTTTCATTTAATTGGCGAATTTCCTAAATATACTATAATGTATGGTGCATATACAGTAAATAGATTACTGTAGATTCCAATAATCAGTAAATAATTAATAATTCAACCTGCAGTAACTTCCCTGATCCATTGGATGTAATTTTGCACCTTGGTATAAACACCTGGTTTATTCTCTCCTGCACAACCGACTCCTAAAAAGACAATTTTACATGTCATTGTTTTGAATTATGTATTTCTTTTAAAATTGAAACTACTTAGATAGTAAGATTATAACGAGATGATAAAAACAAGAATGACACTATTAATAATATTTACCTTAAAAGCAATATAGCGTTAAACTATTTTCTTAAAAATTTTCTTAAATGTTATTTAGCATAGCGATATAATATAATATATTTTATAGAAAAAATTTAATATTGAATTCAAAAATACAGTCTTTATACAGAATTATCAACCCTTTAAGAGCTATTTACAAAATGGCGTAATTATTCAAAAGCTTACCCCAACTAACAACTCCTATACCACAATATTTGGCCGTGGTCGGATCTTTGTAATCTATAGTGCCGCCCGAATCACCCTTTAATAATATAAAATAACAATATTTTGTTATACCTGCATTTACATACCTTCAATATATAATTTGCTGTTCTGCATTTTTAAATTTTTTTATACAAGTTAATATTGGATAATTACTTGGCAAGTATCACGACCAGGGTTATAGGTACACATCATGTTATTAGTGATGGCACCAGGATAGTAGTTTTTGCATTTTTCAGTAATGACAAGTGTCAATTCGGTTTTTTGTAGTACGTAAGATGGGAATCCTCCTGAAGAAGTTGTGCCCCATCCATGAGCAATAACGGTTTTACCTTCTAAAGTATCCGCATCCATACATGGCATGCATACTGGTGATATCTAAATATAAAAATTGTTATTAGTCTGATTGAAATTAAATTGTGTAAATTAAAGTTATCATGAAATATAGTAAAATAAAATCAATTATTATTAATCTTTGAAAAGTTGTAATTTGTAATAAACGAACTTCTCTTCTAAAGACCAATGGATATTTCAATTTCAAAAGAGATATGTCGTTATCTTGCGTCTTATTGTTATACTTTGGATGTTGAATGATTTTTTCAACCTCTAAAACTTCATGTCTGGTCTCACCATTTGTCCCCAAGTCATGGTCTCCAGCAATGACGAACAAAGATTCATTCTTTTGAACTGCATTTGTACAATGCGCCGCTGTCATTACATAGTTTCTACTACAAATCGTTCCAACTATTTTAAAATAGTCTAATATTACCTATTTACTTTATAGTACTTTGAATAAAGTTTATTTAATAAACCATAAAAATGTTTTAACTTTAATTATAATTATAATGATAGTTTTGTTTTCGCTATTTTACGCACCGCAAAATGGTCCCATTCTATCATTAATAACTGACACAACCCAGGGGAATTCACTTGGTTTGGCTTCTTCTCCTCCAACAATCCTTGGAATCTTTTAATGAAATATTCAAGTATTTAACAAAGTTTATTATAATTAGTTTATAATGAAAATAAAATTTTAAATAAAATTTTAATATCAGTTGGCAATCTTACCTCATTTCTAACTCCACATACACATTTATCGTCAATTGGCAATCCAGAACAACTAAAATCTGTAGTGTTTGTGGTCACTGGTGGAGGAGGAGGAGCTTTGATGACTTCTAGTTTACATTTGTACTTGTATTTTTCAGTTGATTTTACGTTTGAACTGTCGGAATTGAATTTGATAGTTAAAGTATTTCCAATTGATGTTTGGTCCAAAATTCCTTTTCCACATGCATAGGATGGATTGAAAAAATCTTTATCTCCAGATAGAGAAAATGATAATCTGTCTTTTACACAATCTGGAGAACCCTCCACATTAAATTCTTCACAATACAACCGAATTTGAGTCTTTGGTGGAGAGTCGAAATAGTATGTGCATTCGGTATTGGGTGAATATTCCTCTGGATATTTCATGGATTCAAGGAAAGCTCCTGACCCGACATTGGTAAAAGACAGAACATGATGACAAATTTTAGATTTATAATCCTTCGTTTCAATTGAATCAATCACAGGTAAAATTATTTCTTCGGATTCCGATTTTGACTCAGGTTCGACTGCCTGAGGCAGCGATGAAGAAACGGCGATGAACGCCGATATCAAAATAAGTCGAAACATTATGATGAGTTTTACTACTAATGATCATGAGGATGAAGAGTTCTTTTATAAGACTTTGTTTAATTTAAATTATTATGGTGAGCGAAATGCCGAGATTTCATTGTTAAAATTAAATTTTATTCACCCAAGGAGGCAAGTGTAGAAATCAATATAGGACAATAGAATAAATACTTGATATAAAACCGCAGAGGTGTTCCGTATATCAATCATATATAAATAAAAGTTATAACTCATATACATACAGATACACACAATCAGTGTAGCCTATGAATGTAAGTATTTGTGCAATCCATTCGCCAAAACAGTTTCATACGTAAATGATCCAGAAGCAGGTGCAATTTGTATAACTTAATGTTCATTTTTATGCTAATTGATGTTGCAAAGATTAATAAGAGCTTATGAACTTGAAACTTTGAGCTTGTTTGGCAATTTTTATTAGACAGTTTGAAATCCTGACGTAGCGTAACGACCTGTGTAGTGTAAGGAAATCATAACGCTACGCTTGTGATGTGTCCAGGGGAAGAAGCGTCGAAAGGGGAAAGATGACATACAATCCTGTTTGATCGTTTGAAAAAATGGCATAGCGTAGTGTAATGATTTACGAGTTCGCATGATTTAAACCACACCATTTCAAAGTTTCGATCATTTGTATATCGAAACATTTTTACTTTTGCCAACTCAAATCTTAAAAATGAATATTCGCCTTCTTTATCTAAAAGGTATTATAAGTCCTCATATGTATTTAACAATTAAAAGACTAAAGAGATTAAAAAGAGAAAATTATGATATATAAGATGATTGATTTAATTATTTGTTTAATTAAACATAAATTACCTTCGTTGAAGATCCACTTTTAGAAGTCATGTCGTAACGATATGATTCAATTTATGTATTTTCTTAATTAACTCTCAATTAAGAACTGTAAAGGGAAGATGCACCTCTTAAAAAATATTTGAATTTCGCTCGTTTATTCTCGCAGTTTTTACACGCTACGTCCGACGTAAAGGATTGACGTAAGAATCGGTTTCTTACGCCAGTTTGGCAGACGTAGTGTACCCAGTAACCACAAACTTCAATAATAATGTTACCTGAATGTTCGTAAATCCATTTTAATGTTAGCGTTACATTTGAACATTAATAACAACTAAAGGTTTACATATAAAGTAAACATTAAAGTATATTGTATGTAAAATTGTTTATAATAATGTTAAACTATCGTATGAAAATATACAAAATGTGATACATTTCTCAATTGCCAATAATAATGTTAATTTAACGTTACATAAGTAACAATGAGCAATTTGCTAAATCCTGAGAAACGACGCACCTAAACTCTCATGCGCATTAAACACGAGAAGAGAGAACTTCAACGGGCAACTTTGTTTGCGTCCATCCATCCGCCATTACAAGTTCATTCTTTTCATCAGTTCATTCCAGTAATAATTAAATAATTCTAATGGTTCGTTATTACTCTGTTATTGAATTCTCAAATGAGAAATCATTGGCGGTTGTTCCATCTACATGGGTAAATAAAATCAATGGTTCATTATTTTGTTATTGGCCAACATCTCGGAACAAAAGTAAGTTAGTCAGAAAACTCACGGTTCCAAATGAATCTTGGCCCAAATTTCCTGTTAAAATCGTCAAACAATTTAGTATGAGCTTTTATTTATTAATTATTATTCAATGAAATAGAGATTTAAAATTAAAACAATACGAATATTAAGAATATATTTTATACATTCTAGATGATTACAAAGAAGCACGGGTATTTGCAAAGAATCAATCCGAAAACGAGACAACTGGGAACTCGGTAACTGAGGAAAAGAGCGCAACAAAAAGAAAGAAAAGGCCATTAAAAAGACGAAAGATCAAAGAGATAATTTTTGACCCGACCACGTGGACCAATAGGACGTGTAATTCTCCTGTCGACTACATCAGTTTTAAGAACTGATGATTCGTTTAAAGCTAAAACCCATGTAAAACATCATTTACCAATTGAATCTCCTTTGTCATTTTTAAATATTGGGCCTGTAAGTCAAATACCGTTAG
>JAQGBZ010000186.1:0-122551 GCA_034687125.1 Neelides folsomi | reverse complement strand
ATACGTATAATTTAAACTAATCGAAATATTTTAAATACCTAATTTGGAAATAAAATTTGCAAAATAAATTTACCTTTGAAAATAATAAATGGTCTGCATTTTGTTCCATCCCCTCTGGCAGCAAAACAGTGAAGTGAGCTTTCTCGTTTCCAGTTGTTTTAAAAGTGACATCTTTAGCTCCGACTTTTCCAACTGTCACAGCTCCAGGCATATCAAACCATAGCGGGGTTTCGTTCATAGCACAAATATCTGCATCTTTCAAATTGTATTTCTTTTTCATTTGAGACGTATATCCAATGAAGGAAACGATTTTTGGATTCAATTCCTCCGGATCTTTTTGAGCAACGGTAGTCTTGCAACGAAGTGAGAGATTTGTCCTTTTCATAAATTTTCGTACCCACCAATCCGATGCTTTAAACGGTCGATCATTTCCTTTCTCGGTGTGAAGTTCTAAAGCATATCTTCTAATTGTTTTTCTGGTCACTCTCTTCTCGTTTTTTCTTTTTTCAATCACCCAATCGTGAATTTCGTTTTCGAAATCTTCACAAATTGGCCTTCTTTCGCCTCCATCTAACCTTTTCCTCTTCTTACTTTCAGGACCGCTAGACTTGGCAAATCTTTCTAAAAAATTAATAATAGTATAGGAATGCATTCTATTAAATATTAATATTGAAATATATTTAATTAAATTTATAAAAATAATCTTACCAAGCTTGGATTAACTTTTTCTCCATTCCCTGACTCGCTTTGGATAAATGCCAAAATGCTTAGCAGTTTGGAGACCAGAATGAGATTCATTAAACTTTATAACATCAAGTTTATATAAAATTGAATATTGTTTCTTTAATGGCATTTTAATTGTTTAAATATTGGAAATACACAATAAATTTAAATCGACAAGTAATATTGACTTTTGACAAAACGCTATTTTGAATTATGTGCGCGGGATATGTGGCTCTTGATAGAGCCTAGGCTCTTATTAAAAAATTAGGTTTCGAGAGGGGGCTCTTATTCGAGCAGGGCTATTATTCGAACAATAACGGTAATAATATAGTTGTATTTATTCATCATTTGCAAAAGTAATTAAAATTCAATACATTTTAATACATTTTAATCAGTATATACTGAATTGGAAGAAATCTGAATTTGTTTAAAGACGGGATAATGAGTTTGGAAAGCTGTCAAATTGATCAATGAGTTTCTGGGATAATAAATTGGCTTTTGTAAAGCGAAGGAGTCATTGAATCATCCATTAAGGTTCGGAGGTTTTAATTTTCCTCAACTCCCATCTCTATGATTTATGCATTGCGAATATATTTGCATAATGCTTTCCAAATTATCTGCCGGTAGATAAATAACCAACTGCCTATACCCACCATGTAGAAAAAAGCGAGAAACTAACGAGAAAACAATCTCATCTTACTCATAATTTATTTTTCTAGACGTATCCGAAAATCACACCGAGTTGTTGTTACAAACTTCAAGACCACTTTGGTCAAACAATAGTGGAACTGCAGATAAAAATACAATATAATATTTACAATACACTAACAATAAGTATATGCTATGTATGCATTTATCAGATTATGTTAAATATTATTGTATTGGTTAATTATAATATATTTGCAATGTTATTACCTCCCATATATAATTCTTAAATAAATTTTTTTAAATATATGTTTGTTTCCATTGTCCGTATGTCAAATATCATTGTAAACAGAAAAATACATTTATAGTTTAATACATTTTATAGAGGATGCCTGCTGAATCAATCCAGTTTGTCATTACAGGCCTCAATTATTCTAGCTTGATCCGGGATGTAAAAATGGCAAATTCAATAAACATTCTTGAATTGAAAAGCTGACTGAGTGAAGAAGGTGCGAATAAAAGCATTCAAATCGTGTAATAGCTATTCTAATAGAACCAGAAAGACTCGAAGGCGAATAGACGAGATGGAGTTTGATTTGAACAAAAGAACCTCATCAATCTATTTGTGAATTCTGATACTTCCGAAATCTAAATTTCTCATGATTTCCCCTTACATTTGATATAAATAATAGTTCAGGTACAGATATTTGGTATCAACCCATTAAGATATGAAGCTATTTTATATGAAAGTCCTATAATAATTAATTACAGATGAAATTTACTACAGATGTATGTATGTATTATTATTAGGTATACTATACTCGATGGACAATATGGTTAAATAAGAATGTATAATAAATAATATACTATTAGTAGTATACTTTTAGCATTCATTGTACTATAGGATAGAATACGAATATTATATACGATACGGTATGGTCGTATAGGAAATTCTATAGTCTGGAACATATGTAAGAGCAAAAGACTTTCCGCTTTAATACTTTTCCTTCCCCTTGTGTGATTCTCGAATTCTCTTCACTTTTCACTTGATTAATGTCCGAGTCCATTTGGAACTCCCTATTTCAAATGCGCATTTTCTATGAGCCCCTAATTTATACAAATGAAAAAAAGAGTGTGAAGACATTGCTTTTATGATACAATGTAATGTTTAATACAGTGGATAATACCTTGAGATTCGGATATGCAACTGTGTAAGATTTCCCCACATCTTCTACAGGTGCATTGAGAGTGAAATAATAATGAAAATAATAATAGGAAATGCGTTTCTGGTCATTCTCTGTTGGCCGCGGTGACATTGACAGCGTCTTGGACTGTGCAATATGGAAAGCCGGTTGAGAGTAAATATAACTTCTAAAGATGAGCATACAAATATACCTGTGTAAAATAATACAGTATAACATGTTGTTAGGACTAATGTACTTACAATACGTGTATCAAACATTAATACAAAGTAGATTCTAAATGTACATTATAAATATGATCAATGTATAGAATAAGTAATAAATAGGTAGTTAAGTGCAGGATGGACATGGATGGGTTGAAGGGGGCCGGTGAATGGACAGAAGAACTGACGCTTCCTACTCCGCTCCTCACAGTACTCGACTTCCACTCGGGCTAACAGCATCTTCTCAAACCTTCTTAAAACTCAAATTACCTCTGCCAATTATTCTCCATCTCAAGTCATTCATCTTAATTCACATTCCGATATTCTCATCTATTCTCCACGTTACTCTCCAAATACTCAAGGTGAGATTCGCCCATTAATTGCACGCAGACTCTCCCTTTAGTTAAATGGGTTTTTATCGATTCATTTATAAACAAACGTTTTTCAAATCCATCATTTCATGCATCAATTTTCATTTCATTTTTACTCATTTTACGCTACATAAATATTTAATTATTTACCTCATAAATAAATGATTAATTGTGGTGTCATGAAGCAGTTCAATTATGTAACCATCTTGTACCCTTATTTATTTAATCGAAAAAATATATGTTAATTATATATTAATCTTTCATGCATGTACTAAATATAGTAAAAATTAAAAGAAGCATGCAAAAATTGCCCTGCTAAAATTTTAATATCAAATTAAATTTTAAGATTAAAATGAATTAAAATTAATTTCGACTTTTCATAGTAAAAACAATATAATCTTTTCTCTATTATGGTTTATTCTTCTCACTTCGAACGTCCCATTTAAAACTTGTAAGTTTCTTGGCATCTTCGTTAATTTATTACACTCTACCTGTATCGTATTCGATTTTCATCCTTTTCACCTAAAAATCTGTTTATAGGTAGAGTAATACATATTTAAGCCAAGCCCACACAAATTATTCGTTCAACTTGTATTAAACACTTTGACAATTGCATCCTCTTGTTACAACTCAAATTTTGTTCATTAAACTTGAAATAAATTCATTGTAGTATCTCAATGTCATATATCGAGTTTTGTGACAACTTAATCAGCTTAACATCCACACCCTCGGCTCATTCTGCTCAAATATTTAGCCTTTGAATACAGAGCAGTGGAACATGACTAAATTATACATTGTTAATCTTTATACGTATAAGATTACCTTTAAGATGAAAGGTATTACAAAGTATAGTAAATATAAGCAAAGTGGAAGTAAATTCATACGTGGGATTTGGGCGTCTTAATTTAATCCTTACAAGCAGGGCAAGTTTTAATCCAATTTTACTCCTTTATGAATTAAACATGATTAGCATTAGGAAACAAAACTGGTTAATTATTTCTGTATTTATGTCTTAGTCTCAATCCCTTCACAATGGGAGATTCAAAGAATCAAAAATGAGTTCAAGAATGGGCGGATGAGTTATTTGATTCAGACTTTCATTCCAAAATTGGAAAAGATGTAAATCAGGAAGAGTCATATTTAAATTCTTAGCTCCAATGGCACACATGTAATCAATACGGGTTTTGTATACATTTTGTATTTGATTTATAAAAATTGATTCAAAGTTTGCTTTGCCCTTACATTAGAATTAATAATGGGAGTTTGAATAAGTAATGTAGGGCCCACAGCGTGTCATTTTCTTTTTTATAAAATATTGGGTTGAGGTAAAGTTGGACCTTAATTGGACTCCACTAACCTACCTGTCTATTCCCATTGTTGTAGGTCTTGAATGAATTAAGGTTTTTTAGTATTAGCGTCATTAAGAGATGTGTGCGAGTCGGGTATTTAGGTTCACAAGGGCATTTAATATTAATTTGTCAATAGAGATGATTGCGCCTGATCTTGTTTATATGACAGATCCTCCAAGTACCGTTGAGGCCGAGATTCAAAAATAAAGGCGAGAATTAGACCCAACAGTTTTGACCATTTTAATTACGGGGAAATGAGTAGTTAAGGAATGGAGAAGTACGTGTTAATTAGTCTTTCCCTCCTGGAGTGCTTTCAGATGATTCCCACCGAGGAGATCTCCATTGTGAACATTTTCTCCGACACGACTTGATAAACTCTATGAGATATAAAATGTGTATATTATATCTAGTACATAAAGAAATGTATATAAAAAGGTATACGAACCTACAACACAAAATAAAGTAGAACTATGCTGTTGAATCTGTCGCGTGAAATTCGCCTATAGCGTTATAAATTGATATATTCAGCAATTGAATTCATTGACTAAACTCGTCTTCACCACTCAATCAATTTTTTCATTTTAATCCTATCTTGAACCTATTATAGTGAATTGTCTGAGGTTTGCATCAACGGTAAAGTCCCATCATTTTATCATCATTTTGATCAGATTAGGTTATGAGGGAAAGGGACGAGATGCATTTCTTTATTATAAACCTCTAATGTATATCGATTGATGGCGAACATTTCAATAAGCTAATCATCTAATTTGGATGATGAGGATGTTCCGGCACGCTATATCTAGGTATACCACACGACGCTAGTAATAATTTTAATGAGATTTAAGCCAATTTCAATTTGCAGTAAATTCTGCCTGGCGATGAAAAGATTCTCAATTCTCATGCATTTTATTAAAACGCAATTCAATTTGACATTGAACTCGGCGTGAGACTTGAGAAATTCAAAGATCCCGCATGCGGAAATTCAAGTTAAAAACTGCTTAATTTATACTAGGAATTAAAAAGACAAATTTATTATATTTCACTTCATATTTTGTAAAAATTATAATTTTATTCAAATGCAGTTTGACGACATTTTGCTTATAAGCCTTCACAAAGGTTCATCACAAGTTTATTTAAAGTTTATATAAAGTGTCTAGTTGAAATGAGTTACGAGTCATGTAAATGTCACAGCACAAAACACACAAATGGCATAATCTTCCGGCATGTGCATGAATATGGGGAATGAAGGGGAGAATTGAAAGAAGCTCATAAAACAAAAAAGTGTCCTCTGGAGATGAAGAATGAGTTTGACTCCCGTTGGAGACAAAAATATTCAAATGTTGGGATGTTTTTTGGGGTTCGTCGGGGTGACAGGGCAGTTGGGCGCTGAAGGTGGTCTTAATATTTTATCAACACAATAGTAATACATTTATTTAAAAAACAGCTTCAACTACCCAAAGGACAAATAATGGCTAAACTTTTCTAAAGACCAAACCTGGTTTTGAGAAACGAGGGTCTGAAAGTCTGCTAGGGCTCGAGCCACTTCGTGTCGGCGTCTGTAACCCAAGAGAAGAATGGGAGAGGTCAAGTAGGGACACAGACAAGTGTGGCCGGAAAAGCGAGGACACATAATTTTGTCAAATGCACTCGAACATTTGACAGCTCAGACAACATCTATTCCACACTTGCGTTTTCGAATCTCTCATGAGATATGCATGAGGAATACATGAAGATTTTTTATATTCTTTTTCTTACGGGTCTTTTACTCTTTGGTTGTCAAAGTGCAAATGCTCTACAAACTAGGCGAGACATGAATATTTAATACAATATTTAAGAGAGCACAACTGAATGTGAGTTGTATAGAAATTATTAGGGATTGCAGAGCTAGATAGAATTTATATGGGAGAAGTTGATGAATATTATGTAAAAGGTCAAGAGTCACCAGTGTATCTTTAACAATATAAAAAAGTGAATATCATTCTTATTAAATTGATTTCTCATCACCACTTGAATATTTTAAATGTTCAGATTGAGGGTGATGAGGATTTTAAATAGTTTCATATATTGAGCACGTTTGGTGGAAAAGCCCTTGAGAAACTTCAATATTGTCTGTGTGTGGATTGTTGAACTTCTCCCTGACCTCCTCCGCCTCCGAGGAATATACGAATCGGAATTTGCTTCCCATTGTAAATGGGATTGGATAAATGCCGTTGGGGAATTTGACCGCCGATTCACCTACTTTGGCCCGGGATTAAAAGCCCTTTGTTTCCTCATCTCCTTTTTGTCCATTTGGAGATTTAAACGGCTGTCAAAATGGGAGCACACCTTCACACTTCCCTTCAACATCTCTTTCAGGAGCTTGAGAAGATCGTCAGGGAGAAGTCTTGGAGTGACCAGAAGTCTTTTGTGTGCTAAACGGAATATTATGCCTATTGGGTTTACAAATTGGATTCTTTTATTGACTCTCCTGCCCTCATTAGCAATTTGTTCTTTGGAGCTCCCTATAGAACAACACGCTATTTTGTTATGTAAAGGTTATTTGTCTACTGAAGGATTGTACTTTGTTATTATAGTAAATACAAACGTAATGCGTAAGTTGCGTAAATGTATAGAAAACATCCATTGTGATTTGAGAAGGTGATTTAGAGATTAATGTGTTCATTCCCATTAAATGTCAAGTTGAACTGAATTAACTTTTCTCGTGAATCCTATCGAACCCTTCAATCGCTTTCTTCTCTGAATTTATCAAACTCCTGTTTTACAAGCTTTGGCCAATTTTGAACTTAAAGACTTGAAGGTTTACAACTTTTACTCAAATGGCATTATAATAATCATATTTATTTTCTTTATTTTTCCACTTTTAAACTGTTTATTTTATATTTTAAAGATATTAAAAATCAAAGTTATTCTATTCGTTTATAATTAGTTTAAATATTTTGTCGTGCTTAAAATGCTTTCAAAATGGTAATTATCCGATATGTAGTAAATATTTTAGAATATAGAATATTGGAATATTTTACTATTGGAAAAGAAAAAAACAAGTCGCAAGAATAAAATAAACCATAAATGCCCAGCCCATGTCCTAATTAGAAAAATGTGAGTAAGAAGGGAAATAGGAAGTTGTGTTGAGGATGCAATAATTATCTTTAACTCGTGTAATAAACCTTTTACACGTCGTTCAAATTAAAATACGTCTCATTAAAAACTAAAAAAGCCAAAGAACATTATTCCCAAACAATGGAATAAAACGGGTGATGAACTCTTCTTATACTTCAACTTAAGACCAAATGACAATTAACCATTTTCCCATAGTCTTAAACATTCCAATTCTTTATATGATATTTCATACAAAACTTAAACAAAGCATTATCACAGATCTTCATGTACCCGAAGATTAAGGAATTTAAGAGTTTAAAGAATTTTGTCTAAGGGATTAAAGCTATGAAATTAAAATAGTCAAATGAATTTAAAGTAAAATTGGATTGAGGTAGTAAATGAATCTTGCTTGTGAAAATGAGAGCGAGCACGGAAGTTATCCAATGGTGGCGACAGTGACTTTGGGTGTTAAACTGGTTTCGTTTTATGAACAATTCTCCTCCACTTCACTCCAATTTCACCACCGTGCATTGAATTTTAACTTTGTGCATTGAGCATCCAAAACCTTCACTCATCCTTCCTATGAGAATTTAAAGGAGCTGGGTATCTCCATGTAATTGTAGATGACGAGGCGGATGAAGCCTCTCATCCAAATCTGAATGCAGAGGAACACGAGAGAGAACTTAGGGAGAATTTAAAGAAGAAAATTCTGATGGTTTCGTGCGAGGCGATTCTTAATAAAAGATAGATAATTAACGAGATGGTCCGAGAGGAAAGGGAAACTTGAGGGTTTAAAGGGAGGAAGACACTCAAAATTATGATGAAGTGAAATGGGAAATATGAAAATGCAAGAACCGATCATTTCACGGGGTGGAATATCCAATTAACATTAACTCACCAAAACACCATTCCCTTTCAACCCAATCCTCAATGAGTTGAACACACGTCAGGGCTCTTTCAAGGGGAACTCTAAAGAAATGGAAAGTTATGGCTTCTTAACATTCACCAAATTTTGAAAATTTCAATTCTTGAATATTCATTAGATTCATGAAACCGAAGATTATTATTTTATATTTTAAATATTTAAAAAAATCTTTTTATTACAGATAGATATGTAATCGTATAAGGTCTGTAGATAATAATGCATATGTATATATTAGGTACATATTGAAAATATTTATATTGATAGCAAATATATTTAAAAAGATCTTGTTAAAGAATGTAAAAAGGTTTTTGTCCCTTCATGTGTTCGTCTTTTAAGTGGGTCGTAAAAGAGATGTTTGAAGAGATGGGAATTTAAGGACCTTAACTCCTAACGAGCCGCCATCGTGCACCTCTCTCATTAAAGGAGTCCATTCAGCCCTTTCATGATTTCATAATAAATACAAATCCATATATTGCATATAACGACACCTAATGTTATGAATGAGTCATGAAAAAAAGATCCTTAGGTCAAGATCCCTCATGAATCTCAAAACTCTCTTATAAGTTAGAGCAAACAGACAGAAACTTCATTGAACTGTCTGGAAGTCTCTTCATGAAGAAATAAAGATATTCAAATTCACAATAAATACAAATACAAATCATATGCCATCATACACATGATATTATCTTATCATCATATACAACCTTAAAGATATTACATAAACAAATAAAGATATCCATACTTGAACTGAATGTGAGTACAAATCTTTAAGTAGATATTCAAATCCTTATACTCAAAAGTATTAAAATTGTCTATATTCGTTAGTTATGCCTTGTGTTAAAATTTCCAAAAGAGAGTTGGATTATGAAGCTCTAACTTTATTATTATGTTCCATGTATAGGAAAAACTTTTATCAAACAACTACTAAAGATGAGTTCAAACGTGAATTTGGGCTTATGAGAAAAGTTTATTCTTAAAGGTGTATTTGATTACAGGGCCAAAAGCCTTTTTTACATCTCTTCAACTCTTCTATTTTTTAACTCTTTTGTAATTGAAGCTAAAATGCATATCAAGCTATACTCATACGGTCTGTACATTATGTAAAATTGTATTCAGTAACGTAATGTGCTATGGATGAGAAGAAGAGAAAGAGAACTTTGAACTTTTCACTTCAAATACTTCAACCTCATCGTCCCGAAAGTTATTGAGGATGAAGTGGAGAATGAATTGATGTTTTTTAATCCTTTTCACAATGATTTGAATCTAAAAGTTGTATCCTTATATTTTACATGTATTCAAATGTAAAATAAAAAGTATAATTTCAGAAAACGTATTTAAAATCTTGAGTTGTTGAATAAAAACCAGTTGATACAACAAATTATTTTCATTTCCACATTAACTCCAAACTCATTGTCCACTCTGACTTTTAAGTGTCATTTATTAGGTGGATTGTCCTTTCCACTGTCATTATTATTTAATACTCGAGTTAATTCGAGTAATTCAAACTTGTCATAAAAGAATGTGTCAGAAGTAAAGAAAGGAAATTGCAAAGGAATTTACAACCTTTTGGTTTATCCCCTTTCAATTGTTCTCATTTGTCATTTCTTTGAACTTGATTTGTCACTTTTTGTCGCAAATTCTTGGGGATTTTTATGGGAGAGTGATTCCTTGGATTTTTAACTAAAAGCCAAACAGGAGTTGTATTCAATTAAAGGTTTAAAGAAAGAGGATCTTCATCATTTGGAGTTTTTCCTTTCATGTTATTATGAATTATTGCGACATTGATTAGAATAAATATAAAACATGGAAATCTTACTCAACCATCGTTAAATCATTTAGTAATATGCATAATAGATCACAGGTCTGACGCAATTCGCATGATACACATTTGTATTATGTGTGCGTAAATGGATTAACTCAAGTATTCAAACTTGAGTGTAAGCTAAAGTATTTACTTTTACTATAAGAAATATTAAATAGTTAACAGTCTTCTTAACTACACAAAGGTGAAATGGCGTTGATGTTTTGTAGGGTGACGGGACTCTGACCCATGGGGTTTGCAGAGCTATTTGACCAAAGGGTGTTTTCCCTATGATGAATCCATTAACAATTATGTTTAATGCTTAAACGCACTCAGCTTATGTCCATAAGATGAAATACAAAATTAATAGGCTTATAACAACGCATGGAGCTTTAATATCCTAAGACATAAAGGTGAGCAGTTAAAATGGAACCATATCCGCCTACACTGTTAATTGTCTACATATCTGTAGCTATAATAATCAAAGGAGCAATTAGTGGATAGGTAATATTAAAATATAAAATCTTTAAGGATCTTTAATAAATTACAAAAATGCATTTGAGGAATTATAAATTAACGCTAAGTACTTGCATAAACATAATTTTTTAGTGAAGATTCCATTAGGTTTTTGAGATCATGTAATAAATAAATAAAACAATAAATCACTGAAGATTAGCTGAAGAGGAATGCGGATAGAAATTCTAATCGTGAGAAATTTAATGTTCCCTTTTTTCATTTTATCCGGTTAAAGAAGAATTGGGAAGTTTTCAGGTAGTCGATGAGTTCCAATTGGAAAAGCGATGATTACCTCAATGGTCTATCAAATGGCAAAGGCATTTTTTTACAAATGCGGTTTGTTTCTCTTTTTTACAATGCATTTTGTATACAATTTCCCCTAATATTGAAAAAAAAGTTGAAAACAAAAATGTGAAATTACTTGGCCTTGACAATCCCCTCCACATCAATCCCAAGAGAGAACAAAGGAGAAAAAGTTTCAAATCATGTCGAATATTACAAAATCTCACAATGCAACAATACATAATGTTTTATACACAAAGTGTGAGAGGGATTTTGTAGAGAGAAAAGAGAATTTGCCTCTCACGTACTTTCCTTCTTGTGGTGGTCGAAGCGTGTGGAACTCGTCTTGGTGGCCGTTGGAAATGTCTTGGAAAAGACTGACCCCCTCACCCCGGAAATACCTTCAATAACATTATGGAGATAAAACATCCGATTTGCATTCACTCTTTCCCCATCCACGGGCAATAAAATACCCACAATTTGCATTCCTGTGGCGAATCAATCCGACACCGCCATTCGGGGTTTCTCATTCTTTAGGCAAATTTGGAAATTACCAGTTTGGTATAGGAATTCAATTTTTGAATACCTTATATAGAGATAATATAAAATTCCGATTTTGAGAATTTTATTATATAAGCAAAGGCAATTAACACTCAATAACTTTAAATTGAGATTTTAAGGTCTTTGTATAAATTAAAGGACTAAATGGTCTTTCATGTACTTACAAGAGTCGTTTAACCTACGTCGAATGTGTTTCGAATATTTAAACACTTCAACATTTGTTGTATTTGAGATGTGCGGATGTGTAGAAGTTGGCAAGACAAGTTGAATCCACGCTCAATGTGTCAGGTAGGAAATGTGAAGATTTCCACAAGACGGGGTTTATTAACAAAGTTAACAAACTGTATGTAAAGTTATACCTAAACTTACATAAATATGCAAATGATATAGGACAATTAGACGGGAATTATTTAGCGATTATTACTCTCATTTCTCATCATTTCAACAATCTGATGAAAAGGAGCTGAAGGGAACTGTAGAAAATGCCTTATGAAATTTGCATTCCCGATGTAAAATCCGCCTCTTGAGGATTTTTATATTGAAGCGATTAAAGAGCGATTCATTGTGCTTGCAATGTGCACCGAACCTTTAAGAAAAAGATAGGAATAAAAAATTGTTCAATTTAAACGGTTGGTTGCTGAGGGCGAGATTGCAAATGCGATCTGCTACTAGTTTTAACTTTTCTTTCCATTCTTATTACAATGTACAAAACATACTGTTCTTTGCCCATTCTTCCCTTAATGCCTTTAATAATCAAGAATTGGCAAATCAAGCATTTTTTGAATCGGTTTTTAATTGCACATTCTTTTATTACTTAACATGAATTGTAATATACAAATCTCTGTAATTGGATTGAAAGTAAAGCAAAAGAAATGGAATTGCTCGATAATGCAAAATCGCGAATTTTATGTTGGCAAAAAATTAACTACCGTTTAATCTCTTGCATATTAAAACAATAATCTTATTTCCCACATTAAACTAGCAATTTTTTATGATAATCAATAAAAAATCTATAATTTTCAAATATCAGAATATTAATTAATAAAAATTGTTGATAAAATCATTTTCGTTTCTTATCGGGTCAATCTTTGAGTTGCAAATTCAAATTGACTCAGGGTTAATTTTGTGGTAATTCAAGGTACATTCTTTGGAAATTGGACTTTTATGAACTTTGGCATTTCTTTAAAGATAAACCTGCATGAATTTCTCTATTACGCTCGGAGGTTTCTCCCTATTGGGAATCAGAGATCTGTAATGGAAAAGATGTTGATTCTTCGTGGATTGATTTGTGCAATTGGCGAGGTTCGTAACTGTATTTAATAAATGACAGATTGAAAGGACTTGCTGACGCCATTCCAATTTATTAACCTTCACATACATACTCGAATTAATGGGGATGAGTTTTTGCTGAAAGAGATCTGAAGCTGGAGGCGAATTGAGCCATCACTCATCCCTTAATACATTCAGCGATTCCTGAGTCGATACAGGCATTAGATGACGCTTCCTTTCAATGGACACTTTACAATCAGATGGGATTGTAATTTAAAATATTCAATTCCTTCCTTCAAGAAACAATCCTCAAGACATAGAATACGTACATATTGTAACTTTCGTAAGATTCAAGATCAGTTGTGTTTATTCCGGGTCCTTAAAGTACCAAGAGGTTGATAGTTGGAGTTTAAGAGTCAATGGTAAGAACATGTGTTCATGATGGCCAGAAGCGACCTTCAATGTCAAATACCGCAATGAAATAAATCAGGTGAAGATTTCGGTCAAGATCGATCTCCTTTGACTTGTACAAACAAAGCTCTGTTTTACGTATATTGATGTACTATAGTGATATTTAATGTATTATCTTTGGAATTTTCCTTCAATACTTCCAATTACAATCCCCTTAAATTCATCCGTAGCAGCTCCCTGAGAATGTTGCGACCAAAGATTGAAACATTGTGATTTAAAGATTAACTTGAAAGCTCATCTTAAAAATCACAGTCGAGTTACAATCACCAAATACAACTTACAATCAGGAGGAAAACAAGACAGAGAAATTCGAACGGTGAGAGATGGAGGAATCGATAAAATGCAAATTAAAAGGCTCATATTGAAGTTTGGGGTGAAATCTCAGCAAAGGAAGAATTTGAGTGGAGATAGGACAAAAGGTTAATGAGAAAAAGGAAGTTCCTTCTTGAACATTGAAATAAACAATCTTGGGAAGATACTGAAACCCAAGATGAAGAATCTTCATTAATTGAATTCTGTGCAAATATGCAAATTTTGAAACTCGTTGCTTGTGTCCACCGTAGCGGTTTTTGGTCGAATATATTGAAGTGTTATTCAAACAGAGCTTTTACAGTCACCTTTGAAAGTCAATAAGATCCTTTAAGGAATGTCTCTACCTATAAGGTCCTTTTGTGAAGTCAATAGGATCTTTTGTGCAAACGAACTCTCATCATTTGTTTGAATAACCAAATTGTCTTGGCCCTTTTGTCATCCTGGATGTAAAGGAAGGTGAAGGGATCCGTTGGTTGCATAATAAGGATGATTCTCCTCGAGCTGATCAATTACGAGGAAAATCAATTAGCTAATTTCCAATTAAACCATAGAGCTCCTTTGTAGATAGGAAAATATATGCAAAGATCAATCATCTATTTATTAACGAACTTTAAGGAGGCTCATTATTCGTTGTAAGGGAGAATGGGTGAAGATCAATTTGACAGATTGATTGGACGGAGCTATTGAGAACCATTTCTTCTCATTATCATTAGCTCTTTGTGCGGATCCAATGTGCCACTGTCTTCGCTTCATCAAACCCCTCATTAAATAATGTCAATTTTTAATAGGAAGATCCTCAACCAACTCCTCATCAACTAACTTACACTTCTGCTATCTCCTGCCAAACAGTTTTTAAAATAAATGAGCAGGAATTTCAATTGACAAATTCCATTATTTCCAACCCTAGTAATTTACGTTCATTATCCCTTCTTGGATTTGCATAAATAAACGAGTAGAATTGCATTGGATCAGTTTGCAGCCAGTGAATGAATGTGAAGTAATGAAGTTAGAGAGCGCGCTAACGAGAGCCACTTACGAAAATTAAGGAAAAATATTGATGTTGATGGGTCGCTCAAGGGTTGAAGAAGCAAAGGAGAAGACAAAAGATGCGAACCGACAATTAGAAACTGAAAGAATAACAAACCTTCCCCTTCCTCCATTCATTTCATAATTTAGACAATCAGATTCCTCTCTTATACCAAAATCTGTTTCCGTGTTATCTTCTCAAATTCCATGAAAAGGATTCCTCATGCTTAACAATATAATCTTTACGTAATATGACTCCCTTTGTGATTGTAAGAACATTGAACAGTTTAACATTAAAAACTTGCCTTGCAGCATTTGAATACTTTTTATCTTTACAAGGAAAGGGCAGAGAAAGATCATATGGACATGTAAAGGATGTTTTTATTAAATATTTGATTTAAACTTGAGCATTTTCTTCAAACTCGAGGAATTGTTTACATTGAAGTTCAAGGATCTTTTTCACTGCTGTAATGTATCTGTAATAAAGATAGCAATACCTTTATTAATCTAAGTTCATATTTCATCTTCTCTCCCCTATTTAATTTGAGGAACTGACTACAAATGTGTGTAGTAAGTAAATGATGTCAGCTTCGTGCACTTGCATGAATATGAATCTCAGCGGTGAATAAATGAAAGACTGATAATTAATGCACTTCATTTGCATCCTCTCAGTCATTTATTTTTAATTTACTTTGAGAGAGGGTTTTGGCCAGGAGGAAGAGCAAAGTGATTTTGAAACTTCCTCGTCTTCTTCCTCCTCTCGAGTACAATTGATAGAAAAAAGGGTTATTTTGAATCAGACAATGGAGTTTGAGTGTGTAAGATGGGGAGATTGAATGCCGACCTTCCTGGAGGCTTCTCACGAACTCCACGTTTCATTTCTCAATCTTTAAAATGTCGCCATTGCTTGTGGATTTAAAAAGCTATTGGGATTTGAAGAAAATCCCCATTCAAATACCAGATTCTTATTCCCTATTCGAATACGAGCTATACGGCCATTCAAATTCGTATTATGCACATGGAGCTTTTCAATATAAAGATCAATATAAAAAGGTTTGAATGTAACTATCTATTTTATTATCAAAAGATCTCACTGACTGTGAGTGTATATAAAAAGATCTATGCACCTGAATTACAAATTTTGAAATTTCATCCTTTGGGTTGAATGGAGGGATTGATTGAAGAGTCATAAAATCCATCACGTGATTTGAAGGGTGCTAAGTGAAAATTAAGAATTATCTTCTCCCTTCCCAAACAATTAAATCGACAATGAATATTTAATTGGCTTCCTTAAATGGTCACTCCAAAATCCAAACTCACCTTCCCCCATCACATCTTAATCATATCGTTAAAGAACTTTCAATATTGAACATAACCTCTTCTTTAATGCTAAATTGTTTAAGTCCTACGCAAAATTAAGGCGTATACCCAACTAACGATAAAAAAAGTTGTTGCGTCAATCGCATTAATAATCTTTCATCTTTATCTTTAATTGTCATAATTTAAAAGGTAATAGACAGAAGTTGGACTTAATTTGATGCATAAAGTGTTGGCGGAATTACGAAATTATTAAAGTTGACAATTGACAAATTGCCTTAGCTAAAACAGCAGAGGTTATTGAAGTAAATGGTACTGAGTCTACCTTTGCATTAAGTTATGAACAAAGATCATATGTATACTCTACATATGTTTGAAGCTTACTTTACCTGTGAATAAACTATCCCGGATTAAATTTAAATATAAAAAATGTTTTATTTGTTGATTTATGGTATGTACTGAATTGCATTACTTTAAATGTGTTATGTTATGATCTTTAAATGTTTTGGTATAAGTAAGGTGTGGTGAATTAGGCCAAATGTTTGCAAACATCGGTCTGACCAAAAGTTTAGAAAAAGTTCATTATTGATGAGAGAAAGGGCTTTGGCTCCCCCGTTGGCACTTGACGCTTAAATTATAAATGATGGCCGGCTTGACCTGCCTCATGTAATCAAGGAGAGACGCAGGTTCCAGCTCTGACATTCCTCGCCTTTTTTATTCATGAGAGCGAAGATGAGGATAATGAGAGCATGAGGAATTCATTTGCCCAGCTTTATCATTACCAATCCGCACAAGGTGATGATGATACACACACGGGTCTAATGAAATGGTTTAAATTTCTGATTGCAGGTGCGATGAAGTCCTGGACGTGTTTCCTCTTTGGCCTCCTTGCCATCGCCGATGCTCAAGTACTCATGGAAGGCGTATGCCCACCCGTTCCCGTCGCAAAGAACTTTTCTCCCGAAAAGGTGAAATTTCTTTTCAATCTGTTTACTTAAAAATTAAAATATTGTTCAATGCTTGGTATACAATTTACAGGTTTTTAAGTTTTTTATGAAAAATTTCACGTTTTTATACATTTTTTACACAACTTATTTACACTGTATTATCTTAACGCTATTCCAATTTTTGTTAATTACTTTCCTGCCACTTCCCTCTATATTTGAGTATTTGCCTTAATGAGTAAAATGAATAATTTGACTTTTGAACTTGCCTTGAAGCCGATTAACGGAACGAAAGAATTTCATTCACTGTTCTATAATGCCTTATAATGGATGAAAAACGTATATTAAAATGTACCGGGTGAACTGACATTTTTGGCACCAAGACAGAAGAATCTTTAAAAATGTGCAAAGGTTGTCCAGATCCAGAGACAAAAGAATGGAATGAAAATGTGAGATGAGTTATTAAATTACTCTCGTTGGCTCCAAAGGGAGGTTGGCGATTGGGGAAGTTTTGTTCCCATTCATCCTTTCAGGAGTCTCGACTTGAATAAATTCCCCTGCCCCACTCATTGTGTTGGAGAAATTTCAATTAAAATTTGAAATATTAAGCGTTTGAGCTCTGGCAAAGGTATGCAGAATGTGTAGTGGAGAATGTAAATGCATTTTATGACTGGGTTTTCTGATAACTGGCTGTTATACTTCAGGAGCTTTTACCTTTGATTTATCTCCCTCATTTATCACTCCCAGGAGTTCGACACAAAGGAGGAGGGCAATCCGACGTGGATCTTATTAAATAAATCCTTTTATTAGAAGTTTCATTTTTAAGATTTTACAAGGTGGATCAAAAAGAATCAAAAAGGGGCTCAAGAGAAGGGTTTAACACGGCATTAAAGTGTTTGAAGCCATTTCCAATTTGGCGTGAATAATTGCCTGTCCTTCATGGTTGACAAGAGAAGATGAGGCAGAAAGCCCGAGGTTCATTTCATTCGCCACACAATTGTGTGAAGAGGGAAGGAATCATTGGATTTACCTGAGGAATTGCTTGAGACGATGATTTGACTCTTGTTAGCGTCCAAGAATTTTCTCAAGACCTCGGTTGGAAAAGTGGCCGAAGCGTTGACTCTTTATTTGAATTCTTCTCCTTCCGTATTTTGTTCAATTTTACAGAATTCCTTTAAATCACATTTTTAAACAATATAAACAACAACTGTCAACTTTTATTTTAATGAAAATAAACTTTAATTAATTAAAATAAATTATTTAATTGCCAATTAGTAATTACAGGTATATAATATGTATACATTAGATATATTTGTGTTCTTTAATTGGATATTGCAACTTGGCTAGAATGGTCGTTAAGCTAATTAATAGAAAAAGAGACCAATATGGGATGTGAAGATGCCGATTGAGGCGAATCTTTATCTCTACCCAAATATAGCACTTTATATGGTTCCTGTTTCCCTTTTCTATTATTCTCTTTTTTCATTTCCTTCGTTTTTTTGGTTCAAAAGCCTCTTGGAGCATTTGCAAAGTTCCTCCTCATATGGTCGCAATTCTTCTTTATTTATTTACATACAATTCCTCCCCGCCTCTGTCGGCTTTTTCTTCACCACACGTAAATGGTGTGGAATCGGAGGCAGATTTGTATCCAATCATCATGACATTTGCCATTCCGAACACACGAGACATAATACCCATAAAATACTAGCAAAAATATATACCCACAGACCTTATAAAAAGAAAGCCCTTTCATAAAGGCATACAAAAGGTATAAAAGACCTTATAAGAAATCAAAAGTATTGTGCAAATGAAATGTTGAATGTTATTTCAAGGTATGTGTTAAAAGTGTATAAATGCCTAATAAACTCTTGTGTTGGGCTGAAGTTCGTGTTAAGGAACTTTGGTCTATGTAAGGTCTGCTCACTTTTACTTTCCTGTTCTGAACCCAGAACAATAAGACTTTCCTTTATTCTTCCCGATTAATTCAAGGAGTCAGACAATTGAAATTGAAGGAGCTTCACTTCTATTTAAATCTTCCTCTTTGCATTTTACAAGTCTTTTATGTATTTCGTATTATATTCTTTTCCCGACCACTATAAATAATTATCATGCTTTTGAAACACTTACAATGAGCATATTTAAATGGAATTTGGTATTTTATAAAGATCTTTTTTATATTCAAATCTACATGAAATTATTTAATAAATGGACATTGTGTCGTTTAAATATCTACTTGTATAATACTCATTAATCAATACAATTCTGCTAAAATTAAATATATTATTATCTTTAAAGTCCTTTACTTAAAAATGTTTTCTCTTGGCCTATTATTTAATTTTAAAAATGTTTTTAACAGTTCTTAGGCACATGGTACGAGATCGAGCGGTACTATTCGGACTTTCAAGTGAACACGAAATGTAACAAGATTGACTTCACCTACAATCCTGATGGGCGTATTGGAATCTTAACATCTGCTCTGCATGAGAAGTAAGTCCTTTACAACTCCCATTAATGAGAGGGATGAGAAGTGGATTGACGGATAATGGTAGGATAATTGAAAGATTCCTCTCTGCAAATCTAATATAAGTATTTCCTATACATTTCTCCATATATTCACTATAAAGTGCATATTCTTTTACATACATGCCGGTAAGTGAGTATGTGCATTTAAGGAATAAAGTAGCTTAATGGTTCTTCCTCATTTCATTAACTTGCAAATAATCTGGCTACTCCTGTTACACTAATATCGCACTACGGCACAATTCAACCTCTGCTCATTGTTTACTGCACATTCAATTCCCTGTGAAATGCTGAAGAGAGTTATGCGATTAGATCCAGCACCATTAGACAAAACATTGGCTCAGCCACACACACCGTTCCTAGTTCAAGTCAACGACAAGTTGACTATGCCTTAACTATATGGCGAAAGTAATTATAATTATATCTAGTAAAAACAGTAACGACAAACGACTTCGACAGCCAATTTATCATTCCAATTGCTCCTTCAACTTCACACTTTTATTACAAGTCGTATTCATTTCTTGTCCATCAATTAAATACAAATGTAACTTCATGTTTAGCTTCATGTTCATTTCCTCATTTCCTCATTACGAATGTTTTCAATCAAATTCTACCGCTGCTGTATTACTCAAATTACTCATGAGTCATTAAATAAAAACGCCGAGGCTTGGGGTCACAATGGCTTTTATACATTAAAAACCATATAAAATTTATTGCGTGACGGAAGGATGAAAATCTTCAAAGTGAAATTGATGAAAATTAACATTTCTCTTTAATGCGTTTATGCGTTTACGTTTACGAATTTAATAGCTTTTGAAGATCCGAGGTCTCTGGGGTCAATATATAACAAAATTTACAACTCTCTTATAACTATTGAGATTACAAAATGCTCTCTATGTATAATGCAAAAAAATATAAGGTGATGGTGATGAGAGCAACACGATTCCTATACTGTGCATTATCTTATAATTTTACCATTCAAATTCATAATATTTTGCATAATAATATTTTGATGCGTTGTGAATATTTTGGAATTATAGCTGTTGTAAATACATCCAACATTTGTAAAGATATTTTTCCATGAGCAGTTAAAAAACAGCAGCAGCACCAGGCACCAGTATAATATCAGTTTACCAAAAAATTTAAAATAATGGAACTGTGCGAGTTTTAATAGACCGAAACCGGTCATATTTTATTATATTGCCATATACGAAGAACAAAATGTACGATTGTACCAAGCATTCTCTTGATATTCAAAGCATCTCCTTTGTCTTACGAGCCTCGAATTTTTATTTAATCTAAAGGCAATCTAAAGGAAGGATCTTTCGAGTGATTTTTACAGAAAGTGAATATTTAATGGAATTTTGATCCGAGAATGGAGGAAAGAAATGTTACATGACAAAACTCTCAACGTGGCTTGACGTCCAAATGAGTCAAATGACTTCTGAACAGAAGACTTTCAAGAGTCAACAAACTACAAGGATTATTTTCACATTTACTTCCACTTTTGATTTGTTTGGAGAATTGGCGAGTTAAACTGACCAAAACACAAAAACCGTTTTTCATTATCGTTTCATTTTCAATGCATTTTATTTGAATTGAAAAAACAAATTCCTTCAATTGATACTGACACTGTTAAATATTTATTATGACAATTATGAGCATGTTAACTATCACAAAATAACTTTGCTTTGATATTAAAAGTGTAATTATACAATAATTAATTAATTTTTTAGTTTTAATCTCCTAAATATTTTTCCTTTCTTTCTTTGATCTTGAACTATGATAAATAATCAGAAATCTGCCAAAAAGTAAAGTTAAAAAAGCGTGATCAATTAAAATCCGTATTCATGTGCGTAAATAACAGTAAATTAAAGAGACATCCTTTTAAACAATCAAATAAATTACGAAGATTATAAATGTATAAAGTAGAGTTCAGATTCGCTCTGCCGAAATTGTTTTCCTCGCAAACTCTAGTTTTTGGAGAATTCCTTTTATCTCCATTGTTAGAACGGAAGTGGGAGAACAGAAGGCGGAACAAGTCCTAATCTTACACCATCTTAAATCATAAGAATCATAAAGAAAATGATCCCACAACGGAACCAAGTTCACCAGGCCGAGCTTCCCTTTTCTCACATAAACGAAAATTTTTCTCTTATTATTTATTTAAAAAAAATATTTTCAAAAAATAAAGTTTAGAAAAAATAACATTATTCATTAAAATAATGAAGAGAGGATTTATAGCATTTAACATAAGAAAACATGAATTTTTATTAGGCAGTTAAACTTAAAATAACAAGGAAAGCATTTTTATCTTCTCACATGCGAGAAACTTAGGCGAACTGGAAAAGATTTTTTACTCTAAATGCAATAAACGGAGATTCTCTTTCAATTAAATTGACTTTACGCGTGACTCTATACACACATGTGAATGACGTCAAGCTTTATTGTATTATTAAATAGAAGAGTCTTAAATAAGCACGACATTGAGGTATCTACATGGGATTAATAGGAAGTGCGATTATATTATTAAAAAGAGATTTTTATAACGACACGGTGAATAATGTGTGATGTTAAATGAGGATGAAAGTGTGAAATAATGAGTCCCTACGGTATCAAATTATAGGGACAGCTTGGAGAGAACAAATCTCATCACACGAATATTTTAAATGATGATGACCAATTTGGTCACAAGTTCATTTTAAACACAAAGTTTACCGTTTTTTATTTAATTTTCATTTCTTTTCTTGAATTTCCTCTTTCTTCTCTCTCGTATACATAAGCTCAAAATAGGAAGCTCATTTGTAAGTGTTGTGGAATATCAAATGCACTCACTCCAAAGGGCAAAAAATGATGCAACATTACTGTTGCACAGATATGTACTTTTTATTATACTTTCTGCTACTACCTTCGCACATGGACAATAAATATTTTAAATTCCTAGTAAGAATTATAGAATACTTATATACAGATATCTAAATTATATCTAATTCATTGCATCTTAAGGTGAGTTAAATGTTATATATTAAACAGTTTTTGGCTTCCGAAAAAGAAAATGAAATCAAACTTACATTTTCCGTTTTTTAAATCATGATAGAATGTAAGAAGAATTGTGGATTCCAAAATGATTATTTTACATTTTTACTGTGGAACATGTTACAATTACAGTTAAGATTCAAGATATTACATAATACTGATATTCACATTACACCTGTATTTACGTGTTGTACATGTAATACTTCTTCATGACCTTCCTAATTAGATAAAATACAAGAAATAACATGTTTAAGTGCAGTTCAATTTAAAAATATGGTTAATGGTAAACAACATTAACTTTAATAATTAACAACTACAGTAAAGTATCATAAAATATACTATGTAGTTAAAAGTATTTATCTGTAAGGATTGAATTTTATTCAAAATCCAAATACTTTTGCCCCCATTTTTAAATAAATTCACATGAGTGAAAATAAGCTTATACATATTGAAAATGTGTTGAAAACAGTAAATTATAATATTTTGATCTATTGTAATATAATGTGTCCGGTTATGTTGATTTAAGTCGAATTGAAGTTTGATGTAAAAAGTTGTAGAAATGTGAAGAATGTGTTGAGCAATGAAATGGGAGGAATTGCGAGGTTGTGGAGATTTACTATGTGTGTGTGTGTGTGTTTTGCATTTCTAATTAATGACATTGGGCCTTGGGAGATGCCAATGGGCGGAGACGGTCGAGAAGATCTCGCCAATTTCCCCAGATAAACTTCTTTACCGGCTAAAACTACCTTGAAAGGTGAAGGTTAATAGTTCATTGTATGAGAGGAACACAATTTCATTGATGTTGTCTGCTCAAATTTCACAACATTCTCATCTTGAGTTTCCGAATCAATATTACTTTAATGTGAGTACAAAGATCTTCATGTGTATGCATAGTTGAGTAATTGTTGATATTAATCTCAAAATCGAGTTTTAAACACATTAGGCAAATTGTATTTTGCAAATTATCCTTCATCACACATTTGTATGTGGAAGTTATTATGATAGATATAGACAATACTGAAGTCCTGTTAAAAATTTAAAGATGTGCATCGTTTTGCATAATATTTGGCGCTACACGATCTTAACGTTACTTTTAATTTTTTCAGGAGTGGAATGCCCAAGGTGGCTTATGGCCTGGCCAACTTCGAATATGGAGAATCTGCCAGAATGACGATACGAATCACTCCAACGCCGGGGAATCCTTCACCCAATGAATTTGGATATTGGGTGCTTGACACTGATTATGAGTCATATGCCGTCGTTTATTCCTGTGAAGATTTCTGTCGTGGGAGACACCATTCAGGTAAATGGATATTACCAAGAACATTTATTACTAAAATTTAAACGCTGGATTTTTTTAACTACCTGTAATTATCCTACATATATTTTAAACATTGAAACTAGCAAAATCTGAACATAAATTTTAAGAATATTTTTAATAAGTTGGGTTAATTTTTTAGAATCAATTTGGGTTCTTGGAAGAACGGCAATTATCCCACAACAAGTCGTCAACAGAATTTACGATCGAGTCAAGATTTTGGGATTGGACCCAAAAAGATTAATGAAAGTTCGATTAAATAATTTATTAATAAGATAATTAAACCAGTTAGCAGAAATGGAATCTAATGTATTTTTTTACTAATCTAGGTGGACCAACACAAATGCGTCAATGTTGCTGTTTCTGTTCGGAGTGAGAATGCAGGTTTCGGAAGTAACTCCTTTGATAGAAACTCAGCAAGGAAATTCCTGGCTTCCCTTACAAACATCTTCGGGAGAAACAAATATAATTATGTTTAAGAATAATTTGTTCTTCAATAACAATTTACAGGTTATATGACTTTATGCCAAACGTATGAAACTGTATGGAAGAGTTTCTTATTTATTGTTAATGTGTTGTATTTAATTTATATTATTTAAATGTGTGCTGTTAGCTTATGAGTAATTATCTAATCTAAAATATAAAAAAAGCTTTAAAAATTGATTGAAATAAATGGTTTAGAGTAAATGTTTAAATGATATTTTTAATTTTTATATTAATTAATTTTTTGCCACATCCCAGAATCAGCCCAATTTCAAGTTAATATTTTATCCATTAAAATATAAATTATTTTGAACAAATATAAAAATTATTTCATTTACAAAATTGTATTTATCATGTACAGGGTAGCCCTTAAGTAACGCAACATGATTCAATCAATCGTATGATCTTTATTTATTAATCAATTTTTCCTGCAATTAGCATACTGTACATACAATTAGTGCATCTAATAATGAGTACGTAAACTTTAATTGGTATGACCTCCATTAACTTCAATGCATCGCCTCAACCTACCCTCTGCAGCTTCGCAAGAGTCAAATATTAAAAAGTTATAATATTTTTAAGGATGTTGCTTTACTTAAGGGCTACCCTGTATATATTCTCTGTCCACGAACGAGCTGGACTTCGCGGGTGCTATTTTAAAAAATTTATTTATTTAGTTTGCTTTAGTGATGTATTCGCTACAGCAATCACTACAGCAAACTAACTAAATAAATTTTTTAAAATGGCACCCGCGAAGTTCAGCTCGTTCTTGGACCGAGAATATGTAGATGCGTAAAATTTTAAATGTACCAGAGACGAATTTTCATAAAATTATAATTTAGAATTTTAATAAAATGGTTGGTCTTTCAATTTTGTTAAAGAAGTTGGATAAACATTGAACTTGTTAATTAATAAATAATATCACAAATAATATTATTTTAAAACTAAATCTCTTATTTCTTATCATATTGGAAAATTGCAATGTATAATTTGACAAGAAACACAAAGAATCTATTCATTTGATATATAAGTATAGAGGTTCATATTTTGATAAGCTTATTAAAGCATTATTTGGTAGACTCATTATTTAAAATGTAGGACAATAAAACACTTGTGACAATGAATAACAAAGACTTGATAATTGTGAGAGGATGTGACAGTGACAATATAAATGAGTTAATGAGAATTGATATTATTGGATTTTGAGACATTGCATTGGTAAGAGAAATAAGAAACTAAAGATTATTCTGTCTATTTCAACAAATGTGGGAATTTTGGAAATCCGGTCTATTGCTTTTCTCAGTTTTCTTATTTCTCATTCTCTCTTGAGCATTTAAACTTTCAACTCCTCTTTTTTCCTTCCATTTACTCGCCCTTAATTCTTAAACGGTTTAAGTTAAACCTTTACTTTTAATACTGATATTGAACAATAACCAATTGATTTCATCATTTAATATAAATAACCAAACAATTCTCGCAATTCCAATCAGCTTTATAAGACTTTAGTTTTGGAAACGAGTTACTTCCATTTTAACTTTTTTATCAACCGATATTTTCTCTTATAAGTATTATCACATTGTATTATCAGTATACTAAACTTTTAAGTTGATAATCGATTTAACAATAAATTCAATATAAGGGTAGAAGAACTCAAATATTAATCATAGAATGTTAATTCGTGTTGGAGCAAATAACTAACAATATCACAGTCGTCTCTAAAACAAAGGTCCAAAGAGTCTCAATGCCAATCTACGAGTAGCCGCACTTTTGTTTTCTATTTAAATATTGTGAATTTATTAGCACTATGGAAGCGAGATTGCGAAAGGGAAATAAGTCTAGTGAGGAACAAAATGACTTTTTACCAACTGACATTTCCGGTTCCTACACATACCGCTCAAAAGAAAAGAAAGGACAGGAAAATTTGTTTTCTCAACAGTTCTGTCTTGTCATCACTGTCGTTTTCATTTTGGCCTCTTTCTGTTTCGTATGGTACATTGGACAAAGGTTGCCGAGACCTTTAACAGCTGCGGACATCTCGCTCAATCCAAACACGTAATTTGTTATTTAAATCAAATATATTTAAATAGTAAAGAGAGCGTTCAACCGGTTCAACTGATATTAAAACATGGATTATGTAGTAATTTAAATAATATTTTAAAGTAAATAGTATTTTTAGAAAATGCAATTCTGTTATTCAGTAATCAATTAAATTAACATTTAACAAATATTTACAGATTTATCGAAGAACGTGCAAGAAATGATCTCATTCTCCTCACGGGTGTCGGACCGAGAACTTGCGGAAGTCACGAAAACGATGTTTTGACTGTCGACAGTCTCATGAGGCTTTTAAATGAAATCAAGAGGACGGCAGCAACTGAGCAGAAATTGGATATTGAGATACAAAAATCAAGTGGAGCATTTTCAATGCATTTTCAAGATGGGCTCACTTCATCTTACGCCAATGTAATTAAAAACTAGAACTTGAATTAATTAAATTTTATTTTGAAACATGTAGGTTTTGTAAATCTCTATGATTATTTTTAATCATTTCGTAAAAATTTTAGGTGCCAAATGTAATAGCAAGACTTGAAGGTTCAAGAAACACAACGTTCGACTCGATTCTCGTCAATTGCCATTTTGACTCCGTTCCTGGAAGTCCTGGTGGGAGTGACAATATGGTCAATTGTGCCGTGATGATCGAAGCTTTAAGAATTTTGGCAGCTCAAAAGGTTCCGTTGATGAATCCAATTGTATTTCTTTTTAATGGAGCCGAGGAAAATGGGTTGCAAGGAGCCCATGCCTTTCTCAAAGGGCGGACCGAAGGATCGGATGTTCTTGGACACAAATGGGCAAAGGGGTTAAAGGCATTTGTGAATCTTGAAGCAGCTGGAGCTGGCGGTCGCGAAGTTTTATTTCAAACAGGACCAGGCAATGGTTGGATTGTCTCGAGCGTTTATGCAACAGCTCCTCATCCATTTGGAAGTGCTGTTGGAGAAGAAGTTTTCCAAAGGGGATTAATTCCGTCTGACACTGATTTCAGAATATTTAGAGATTTTGCTCAAATCCCGGGACTTGACATGGCCTTCATTAAAAACGGATTTGTTTATCATACGAAACATGATAAAGTTGATCAAATTACTGCTGGAAGCATACAACATGTTGGGGACAACGTTCTTCATCTTATCACAACTATGGGGAATCTTAAATTTGACGAAGAGTTGAAATCCGATAATCGGAATATGATTTTCTTTGACGTATTTGGATTCACGATGGTAGCTTATTCCGAAACTACTGGTCATATTATCAACTTGATCGTTGCAATTGTCACACTTATTATTGCTTACCAAGAAGGTAATATAGTTACTATTATGAATTATGTATATTTAACTAGATATTATGTAATTTGCTGTTTATGGATCTAATAATTACAAGTAAAATTCTAATATAATAATTTAATTATTTTTATTACAGCCGATGGAAATATCTTTTTAATTTTGAAGAACGTTGGAATTGTGGCATTGGCTTGGGCAGTTGGAATTCTTTCTTCAGTCTTGGTTGGAGCTTTCTTTAATGTCCTTGGCTTTGCAATGCCATTCTTCTCTTACCCGAGCTCAGTTTATCTCATTTTTGGGATTCCTTGTTTGATGGGTCAAATCTCAACATTTGGGCTTTTACTCAAAAAAGAAGACATGTGTTGGATGGCGAGCAAAACCACTCTCGCTCTCATCCTCCTCATTACTACCTTTTTTACGAGGATTGTCTTTGTCCTTATGATTAACATTGGATTCGGAATTGTTGGTTGGTACGCTGCGAGGATTTTCTTCAGAGGTGAATTAATAAATAAATAAATGATTTTATTAACAATAAGTTAAATAACATCATTCACTAATAAGGTTATAACAAGTAAGCTTTGTACTCTATGGTACATGTAAAATTATTACGAGTATTAATCATTTGAATCATTTATTTAATTTTCAGAATTCCAAAGACGGCTTTTGTTTTATCTGCTCATTGGAGAGGCTTTTCCCTTCACACTTTCCATTTATCTTTCTTCAATCACGACCGACACTTTTGTTCCGATAATGGGGAGATCGGGAACGGAAGTGAATCCAAATCTGTTTGTTGGATTTTTAACTGCCTTTATCTTGACCGTTCCAGCCTTTACCGGCATTGTCCCAATATTTTTATTCTTTAAAAAGGAGTTCTTGAAGTTTTCTGCTATAATTGTCGCCTTTGTTGTTGTCTTTATCTTCATTTTTGTGGGACGGGTGCCTTATGGGGAAATGACTCCAATGCGGATTCACCTGGTTGAAGTTGACAGGAGCATGTTTCTAAATGGTCCTTCTGGGCCTTCAACGACCGATTCGGGATATTGGTTCTTCAATTTGGATCCAAATATTCCCAAATTCATGTCGAGGTTTGAAGAGGAAATTCATGAATTGAAAGATCGAGTTGAACTTGTGACAGATGAATGTGAACATGTTTACTGCCGCCTTCCATTTTACTTTCCTGTTGCAAAGAGAGTGAAGTATGCACCAATACAAAATTTAATTTCAATTGATTTTAAAACTAGGTATACGCACTTAAATCAGAACTGATTATAAAATTTTGGCATCAACAATATTTATTTTTGTTTTTAGACGGACTCAATGGGTTCCAACTAAGGAAGGCTTAAGCCCTGAATTGAAATCCCGTGTGAAATTGGATATTACCGAAGATACATTTATAAGCCAATCTCGTCGACGATTGACTCTTTCATTTATTGGTCCAGATCACATGACCATTGTCCTTTCACCTGGCCTTAATTGGGAGCTTGTCAAATCTTCCCTCAAAGATGGAATTCCTGCAACTGAAATGGAACACAAAGGACGCCCAATTTTCTTCATCTACCACGGAAGAGGCATTGACTTCCAGAGATTTGAATTCACCCTTGACCTAGTTCGGAAACGGGATGGTGAAGACGATGGCCCAGCATTGGAAGTTCTTTATTCAACTTTCTTCCTTCAAGGCTACAATTCAAAGAGCCTTGACACTTTTGCAGCCAAGTTTCCTAAATGGGCCTACACGCTCGCTTGGTCTTCGGTCACAAACACTTATATTATTCATTGAACAAAAAGGTGCTTTGGGCTTAAATAGTTCAATGGCAAATGCCTGTGAGCAACAATGTTCTTGATTAATTTTAATAGTAAAATTGCCTTAATTATGTAATGATTGTTATTTGACATTATTAAGATATTTCAAATTATATTATGATAGTTGTATAATAATTACGCGAATTTTGTTAATTTCAACAAGTATTCTAGCCAATTTTACATTTAACTTATTCTAATTAAGCATGACTTGAAAGATAGATAATCCATATAATAATCCATATTTAAATACGGGTTCAAATATGATGTATTGTTAGATTAAAGTTTGGCTGTTTATTATAATAACTTATTAATATTGCAAATCGTGTTATTTAAACTTCTTGTCTTGTGAAATGCTAATTATTCTAATAGTAGTTTAAATTTTAAAGATATTTTTGTTGGCGAATTGCAATTATGTTATTTTTAAGAATTTACATGTAATAATTTTATAGTCGTTCAAATATGAGAAATAATTTTTATTGTGGAACTTTTAATTTTATGCTTCTTTTCTTTTATCACTTTTACTTAAAATTTGCCAAAGAATTTTTGAGCCAAATGACAGTCAGGTTTTTTAAATGTTAATTTGAAATTTACCTATTTTAATTTAATTATTAAACTTAATAAATTATGATTGATTTAGTTAAAGCATTGTTAATATTTATTTTTATTTAAGGTTTGAGTAAAGATAAGCACATTTGTTGCAATCTAATGCACAGTGTTGTGTAAGAATTTAAGAATTGATCAAATACCAAATAGGAAATTTCGATTGTTAATTGTTTTAAGTACAATTTTTTGAAGTCTTTAGTCAATTGTTAAATGAAGTTACTTTTTGATCAAAATTTTGTCTTGTCATTTATTAAAATTAGAAAAAGCGCTCAAAATGCAATATTACATGTTCTTTAAAGATAATGACTAATCGAGGACTTTCCTCAATCTTAACTTATATGAACTATTCGCAATGTATTAAAATAAATGACAAAGAATAATAAAATAAAAGTTTTATTATCCTAATTCCAACTATTTTTGCATTAAATCATAATCTAACTTTATTTAATTTATAATGCTGTGGAACAATAAAGAAAATAAAAATATTATCATAAATAATAAACACGATTTCTTAATTTAAGAAGTCAATTTATTATATTTTTATAAAGGTATGTTAATAAATATCAAAGAAAATTTTTATCTTTATTATCATTGTAGAATTCTAATAAAAATGACTTTCCATTAGAAGTTTTCATTCTAGACTAGAGTGAAATAATAATTTTTAATGCTATATTAATAGGAAATAGGTATTTGAATAAACCTCAATTAACTTTTGATATTTTAGGGAGATAGGAATTTTTCTATTGAATTCAAATAAACCAATATTCAACAATTTAAATAAAATTAACTTGTTATTACAAAATATGCCAAGTTATATTTTTTAATGTATTAGACAAGGTTTATTACACATAATTACACACTTAATTAAATTCGCATTATGAATAATACATTCTCAAGTTTTATGCTAAATGAATTGTTATACACAAAAATATTTATTCAATTTAATTATTCCATTTATAGTTAAAATAGTATAAGACCATTGAACACAAAAATATTTTATAAACTTGTAAAAATATAATAGCTCTATAATTATCACGAGTCATAATAATATATTAAAATTGATTGGGTAAATATTGCGATATTGTTTTAAACAAAATATAGTAGTCGTGTAATAAAACAACAACCAATTTCATCATAATTCAGCGTAAAGCGCTGTGGTTGTATTATATGAATCTGTTATTGGTGGCATCCCTCCTCCTGATTCAATCCATTCTTTATATCCAATTTCAGATAAAAGAGTCCCAGCAATGCAAGCATTCAAAAGTCCAGTCATCGTTCCAGCCACTAAAGCTCTAACGATTGTTTGTGCCAAATGAGCTCTCCTTTCTGGTGCTAAACTTCCAAGTCCTCCGAGCTGAATTCCAATTGAAGATAAATTTGCAAAACTGCATAGTGCGTAGGTGGAAATGGCTATACTTCTCGGCTTTAAAAACATTTCGTATTTAAATATCATTTTATATCCATCGTATGGTGCAATATTGAAGAAGATTTATTTTGTATAATTACAAAAACGCTTAGCTTACTGATAATTCATTTAGGCCTCGCATTTCAATAAGTTTTTCATATGCCACGAATTCATTAACAACTGTTTTAAGTCCAAGTAATAAACCAACTTTTTCAATTTCTTCGTTATCAATTCCAATAATCCATGCAAATGGAATGAACACTTTACTTAAAATGAACTGCGCAACAAAAATATAAATTTTCCATTATTTAAAGCTATTTAAATTTTAAATGTAATAATAAATTAAAATTTTCAACCTCAAATGTAAAATCCTCTAAACCTACGAGTCCTCCGAGCCATCCGATGACGGCATTCAAAAAAGCGACCATGGCCATAAAGGCAATAATATTAGCAACAATGTTTCCAATTAGAACTCCAGCTTGAGTTGCTCCTTGACTTGCAGCATCCAATGCATTACTTCCAGTTCTGTTTAAAAATTATTTATTTATTAAGAAAATGCTGAAATTATATTGGACAAGATTGATAACCCAATATATAAACCAATTATTATTGAAAATTAAAGTAACGAATTAATAAAAATAAAATAAATGACTTTTCAAGTTTATTTGATTCGAGTGCTTGAGAAGTTGTTCGTGATCTTTTCGTTTCTGGATAAAGGAGCTTTGACATAGCGAGAGACGCCGGAGCGGCCATAACAGAAGCTGAGAGTAAATAAGCTGGATCAATCCCGAATGTGATGTATGCTCCCATTACACTTCCTTTGAAAAATAAAAAAATCATTATTTTAATTTTCCAGTTATTAAAGAAAAGGATGTAAACTTTTTATTACCTGCAATTGTAGCAAATCCAGATGTCATAATTGCATGGAGCTCAGATTTTGTCATATCTTTCATATATGGCTTGATCAATATAGGAGCTTCTGTCTTAAATATTTAGAGAGAACAATTTATTAAATGCAAATATTATTGTATTACTGAAAAAAAGATCATATATCCAGAAATACGAAAAAAATAACGTTTCATCTACATAATTTGTTCAGTTCCTTACTTGACCAACAAAAATATTCGCAGCAGCTGTCATTGATTCAGCAGCTGTTGTTCCAAGACTGATCTTTACGATAAATTCAAGATTATTTGTAATTAGAATATTAGTACATTAAGGTATTCAATATTCATTTTGGGAATATGTAATATATCTGTATTAATTTAATAGTAGTATAAAATAAATAAACGCCTTACTTGAAGTACCCATCCAATTTTGATGCAAACCCATTGCATGATTCCAAAGTGGAACAACATGCTTATAACAAAACTAAAGAAGTAAATAACGGAAAGAGCCTTAAAATCAAATTAAGCACGTGTTATTTTTTACAAAGTCAAACTTCATATAATAAAAATATTAGCCAGTTATGATTTTAATATACCTTAAAGACGAAGATCGATCCTTCTACAACTTTATCGTCAATTGTTAATCCTTTGGCCAAATATCCGTAAATAAATTCTGATCCAACATCCGTAAAGTCGAGAAAGGTTTTCACCTGAAAATCAAAACAATCAATGATTTTAAAAAATGTTTTAATACTAATAATAACAGGTAGTGGTAAAAATTACAACTAATGAACTAACTAGTGCCAAAAAGACGCCTTACAATAATACTATTTAGTATATTTCTTATATTTGAATACTTTTGAATTTTTTATAAGTTATATATGGAATCAAGTACAGAAAAAACGTTTACCTTTCCACTAATACAATTAAAAACATTTCGTCCTCCTTCCCATCTCAAAATGGCGAGCCCGAAGAGAAATTGAAAAAGAATTCCAAAAATGACAGTTCTCCATCGAATATATCCGGGATATTTGGACACAATGAGACCAAAAAGTAGAAGGAAAACAACTCCAAGAGCCGAACGCAATCTTCCTTTTTGATCCCAAGCGTCCCACACGAGAAATCCCACCACAGCGGCGAGAACTCCGAGCACAATACAAATCTGCACTATTGAGTTCCCAAATATTGGCCCAAGAACTTTCTGTATCGGCTTCCATCCAGCCTGAATACTATCACCGAAATATCCTTTGAGAACAACGTAATAAAAAACTCCCCATAGAGCAATAGCTGTGAGGATTATTAAAAGTCCGAGTCCGTCACAAGAGTCGAGTGGGATATCATTTCGAGCGTTGTATGCAATTGCTGTTATTAAATATCCAAAGTATAATCCGATGAGGGCAATTATAAAAATAATTTTTAATTTGGAATTATGTTCGATAATTAAGTTTATAATGAAGGTTCGGACTTTTAAAATTAACCGCCCTAATAAATTATCATTCCCGTCGAGTGTATCATCTTCATCGTCAATTATTTCTTGTTTTTGATTTCTATAAAGGTTTTTCTGAAAAAAAGTAAAATATTTGTTTTTAAAATATTTGAAAAATTCCCATTAAATATTTTTGAAATTAATAGGCTATTTATATATCTTATTGCTAGTTGGGAAAAAGTAAACTAACGTTGTGTATACTGGGGGAGATTTTTGAAACGCGGTAAATTTCCATTAAAATGATTAAACTTGCCAATAATTTACGAAAATATTTTCCTTCATGAGATAACTCAATATTTTATTGACCTACATTGATATTTTAACTCCGTATGTAAATAAATATACAGAGAATAAATATATTATGTTATCGTTTCTTTTTGAAATCGAGTGACTGATAGATTTCCATTTTTCACCTTACATTGTATTTATTGTAATGCATTGAAATTTACATGTAATGAAGTTCGAATTGAGGTTAAATTAAAATTGAATTCTTTACTACTCACTCTTAGAATATAACTAATGAAATACTTTAAAAAATATATAATATTTAATTAATTACCGGTTGAGTAAAGGGCTCGTTCAGTTCAAACGCTGCATTATCCGACCCCATTCTCACTTTTAAAAATTTTGAGAAAATATATTTATGTTAAAGGAATTCAATTGTTGGAAGAGCAGCGTAGCTCTCAACGTGGAACCCCTGCTTATGCATAAACTTGAGTTTCATGAGGCAGTGATAGGAGAATAAGATAGGAGAATTCTTTTTGGTATTTGACAGCTCAACTCACTTGAATCAATTGATGATTATTTTATCCTACTATATTGTTAATCTAACTTCTATCACAAGTTAACACTTTTAATCGGAGTCCACCAACTGACACTTTCAATATTCAATTTACAACTAAAATTGTATTTATTAGCCACACTTAAATTAGCAATTGGTAAGTTCAAACTGATCCACACAAGTTATCCAAGCTCCATTAAAGAGCTCATTTCGTTTCCGCTTCTTTTATTCTCCACCGACAGTCAACGCAATTACTTTACGATCCAAAATAATTCTTTTCATGAATTGAAGCGGAAGCTAACTCAGCGTCCCACTTTCTATAGCTGCTAAATAAAAAAATGAATGATGTTTGTTGGAGATTTTGGTTTTTCATTTGCTTAGCATTCTGTTCTTGCACAGGTAGCTCAACTGCGAACCCACTTGAATACATACAAATTAATTCTATGAATAATCATCATTATGCTTCACTTGCATCACCCAATGATCCATACAGTATTTCACACAAACAGTTGTTCATCTATTCCTATCCCTATTCCACTACTCATTATCACATTGGTACCAATGTACGTATTTTATGTATTTCATTTCACTATCCAGAAGAGAGCATAACATTTTTAATGTGAGACTTGGTGGGTATGGACAGAAACTTGTTAAATATATTGAGATTGTATGCATTTGATTTAATTTGTTACGTAGCACAGCTGAAGAATCGCAGTAGTGACACTTAATTGTTTCCAAATGTTGTTTATCTTTTGAAGCTGACTGAGCTGATGAGACATACGATTTGAGCAAATAATTGGAATTAAATAAAAACCTAATTTACATAAATACTTTTTGATTTGGCATTGTTATAGTATAGTCAAAGTCGTGGCGTGCGATGAATAAAATAAGACCTATGGTACTTATGCATGAGATTTAAGATTTGATTATTTTACGTGAATGGATTGATTCATTGACGCAAAATAAAAAATATTTATATAATGAATTTTTATTGAGCATTCATGAAAGTAATACATGACATAAGAATACAAAATACAATGTACTACACATTACTATCTATTAATTTAATATGCTTGTATTGTATGTAACGAAGTAGGTAGAAGGTCAAGCTGAAATCATTAATAAAAATAGTTTTCAATTTATATAAACTAATACTGTCATTGGGGAATTTGCACATTGTTATATTGGCATTGTAGTTAATCACTTGTCTTTTAATGAAAGCATCCCATAGTGAACAATAAAATATGAGTAAAAATGAAGTGAAACAAATCTAACTGTTATATTTCAAATTATAAGGTTATAGTAGAATTAATATATGGGTGCATATTACGATATTTACTAGATTGAATGATGTGTGAATTGCCAAATTACTGATATATTTATTTCATTGAAGAGACATCACACTTTTAAGGGAACAATCAAATTATGTGATTATAATTAACACTTCCCTGTTTATCAATCATTATTTCAATGTCAAACATATTTGATTTTTAATTTTATCAAAAGTTAAGTTAGGTGTTATGATAGGATTGTGTAAAAAGAAAAAGAGTTTCGAGATAGTTCTCTCTTCTTTAACAAACTTCATTGTTCGCATGATAATCATGTACTCTAAATGTGTCCAATGTCTAACATGAAATGTCCTTGGAGTCTGCATTGTGCATTTAACTACAAAAATGTTTCTCTTTGATGCAGTTTTGTGAAAATTCCAAAAAGAAATCAATAACATTTGGAATATTAGTTTATTAGATTCATTTGTCTGAATGTGAGTTCCTATTTCTAATTTCTTATACCACCTTACCATTAAAGTCTCATTCGTATTAAAAGTATCCATTTATGTAACTTAATTGACGGAATTTTCTATAACTTTTGAACAAATTGGTATGGGTATTTGTATATGGTTTGTTGAGCTTCATGTTAATCAATAATAATGGAATCTTAATGCTCTTATAAAATTTAAATGACCAATTTGTAGTGGTTGGCTACAAGTGAATTTTTTGAAGCTTTATGTAGTTATTACGACTGATAGAACATTTATGTTGAATGAATTATGAACCACTAAACATGCATGCAAGTATAGAATTGTGTTTGTGTAAGTAATTTAACAAGATATATGAATATTTAAAATTATTAGGTTTATTTTTTATTTTTTATTATTATATAATGCATATGCATATATGCATACATATAAATTAGTATTAATACTAAATACACTATACAAGTTATGCCACCGTATACCGTAGTATTAGACAAGCTGGTCATATAGGTAACCTTTAATTTGTTCGTTTGCTTTCGTGTCGAAGAAAGTTTGAGGGTCTGGTAGTTTTTCCATTTGCCAAACAAATAGTTCGATCAGTCAAATCGACACGTATTTTATATTTACAAGGTCTTTCAGTCTTGACCATCGAAGTGACACGATAAAATTATCAGCTTGGAATATTTTTTAGACGATTCTTAAAAATATTACGTTTTAAATCATCTACAGAGTGAGATTTAACTTATATCAAAAATACAAAAGCAAAGTACTTTATTTATAAAATATTGATAATTACAAATTTTAAGATAAATTTTTAGCCCAAAAAGCTCTATTTAAAAACTACAATGGCAGATTGGACAGAAGGCGGGATGAATAAAAATAGTAAAAAATTTATTACTTAATTGGAAAATATTATCTCTTATTTTTGTAATACAAGAACATTGTGTATTAATAATGTCGAAAGAAATGAATATGATTGTAGTGAGTTCGACACCTGTCATTCCAATTTTACCACCCTTCGGTCCATCGGGAGTTAATTTGACCTGTCCAAGTTGTCAGAATCTCGTGTCAACGGCGACTGAAGCGTCTCCGAGTGCGGCAGCTTACACTTCTTGTGTCGTACTTTCTTCTTTGGGTTGTTTGTTCGGATGCTGTTGTATTCCTTTTTGCATGAAGGATTGCAAACAAGTCCAACATACATGTCCTTCTTGCAATGCTTATCTTGGAACTTACAAAAAATATTTCTAAAAGAAGTGTAAGATATTGGTAAGATATGTAATAATTAAATTAGAAATAAATACTTTAGTATAAAATAACTTATCCTGATCCTAAATCGTAGTCTTTTATCATTATATACTGGATGATTGTGAGTAGTAAAATAGGTATACAGTACTTGAATGCAAGAAAAGTAAAATATACTTTTACGTTCTTGTGTGCATTTTTAATAAATTTACAGATAGTGTTAATAATTAAAATCCATTTTGTCTCAAGATAACTTCATTTATTTTATAAGTTAAATTAGCTTTGAGAATGATAATTCATTTGAGTATTTTTAAATGTTTTCTCCTTGAATCATTTTAATTAAAATCATTTGTCATGTTTAAAATATTTGAATAAAGTTTAAAAATTTCAGTGATGTTTACACACATTTTATTCATCATTAAATAATTTGAAACTTTTATAACAATGAGTCATTTGTAAATTTGGAAAGATTAAACTTTTATGTTGTGTGGATTAAATATCAAAGCAGGGTCCACTTTTTATGTTTACCTGCCATGAGATGAAAAATGATATGAATAAGCACACACATCTATGAATCTCTCCTGTTTTCCAGTTTTGCATGGTTGTTATTCTTAATGATCAAAAACTGGAAAACAAGTTGAAAATAATCAACCATACATTGTATGATTCCATTTACACTTTTATATAAATACAATTTATTAGAAACGTGTCGTATGCATTTATGTATAATTTTTCTTATATCCGTATTCTCCGTCCAAATCTCCAAACTACATTTTTCTACAAATGTGATTAAGTGGAAAAAAGAAGATTCGCATATGCATCAACAACATAATGAATAAATAAAAGTCTTCTTCATTGGTAGACAAATCTTGCTGAACATGTTTGGAGATTTATTATCTCCGAAAATTGTCTAAATTAATGACTAAATGACCTTGAAGGAACCTCCGACATCACCTTTGTAGCTTATAAAGGTGAAGGGAAAGACTATTGGCGTCTTTAGTCGTAATCACCGTCTGCACCTACCTTGTTCAAAAAGGTGAAAATTAGATTTGGAAAATGAAGGTTTTGGGATTTGCGATTCTCTGTGTCCTTATCGCCGGAGTTTTATCAGTTCCTCAAAAAGAAGTAAAATTGAATAAAATTCAAAATTAACCACTTTTACATCATTAATAAAATTACAATTTATACTTCGCTTTGTCCCATTTGCAATGTAATATTGATGGATTTATAATTTGGTTAAAACTTTATTTTAGAAAACCGGCAAGCAGAGCCCATTAGCTATTACATGTCTTGATGGAAGATTTGAAGTGGGAGCTTGGGTTTACGAGGCACTTGCACCATGCAACGACGATGAAAAATTTCCAGAAGAGAGAAAAGCCGTAAAATAAATAACTATAAATCAATGTTTTTAAAATTTATAAAAATGCCTAAAATCTTCATTTTATTAATAACATTATTGAATTGTATTGATTTTTCAGTGTCAATTTTTCTGCCAAGCTAAAATCCTCAATCTTGTAAGAATTAATTTTTTACTATAATATTTATTTAGTTAAATATTATACAAATATCAATTTTCATATTTATGAGGTTATTTATAATTAATTTATTTATTTAGCTTGATGACCAAGGATTGCCTGATAAGCAGAAATATTACAAATTAGCCCAACATTCAGCTCAATTAGGCTATGAATCAAAGGCTTTCCGACATTTCTCCAGTTGCTTCCAATATGGCATGTTTTTATTTATTTCAGTCTCATAGTTAAAAAATGAAAAAATCGAAATTAATTTAATTTGTTTATTAAAAGTTCAAAATTAATGGATTTATTATTTATTTGTGTAGCACAAAATATTGATACGACTGAGAATTCTTGTTTGTCTGTTAAACAATTCGCTGATTGCACATGGAAGATTGCAGGCTTGGTATGTTTAATTTATTTTAGCTATTTTATTTGCATAAGTTTACAAAATAGACATTGGTATTTCATTTAAATTCAATTATAAGTACAATATTGAAAATAACCCCTTTTATATTATTTTCAGCAATGCTAAAATGAAATTCTCCATATTTTCTGAAATACTACATCAAAGACATTAGGTTAGAACTATTATTGATTGGTGACAAAAAATAACATTATTAAGACCCCAATATAAATATAATTAATAATTATTTAGCATTCTGAAGATTTCTTAACTTTACCTATCAATTGAATATTTACAATTCCAATTTACATACTTTCAATATAATGTAAACATAAATAAATCTCCTTTGTTATACTTATTCCAATTGTTTATTATTTAATATTGAACAGTTAAAAGATCAAATTGAAGTTTTTGTCATGTAATATTATTTAATTTTTAATAACTATGCAGTAAAATCAATATAAACCAATTAACCCATTTTGCCATGTGTGTATCATAGGATTAAAATATTAATTTTATTGTGAAAATTACCTTTAATTCATATTTTCATTTATTACATGAAATTACATGAAGATAACATAATGCATATTATGAATTAATGGATATAGTGGCTATGCTATATCATACGTAATACTTAACCTGTTAATGTACAGATATTTATCCACTTTCATCACGATTACTCGAGTACATGTTACATTATTATTAAGTTCTTATTTATTAATAGCATTAATAGCAAAGTATTCATGTAATAACAACCTCGGGTTAAATTCTGTCTTCAATCACCAAACTCTCCAATAAATTTACCATCTTCATTATCTCATCTTAAGAGCTTGAGTATTTTTTATTGACTTTCATTACGTTGAGCCTTTGCAGGCATTTGTTTCATTTATAAAAAAAGTGAAGCCCCATCAAATTTAGCACGCATTATGAATAACTTTAATCTCCTTCGAACCCAATTTGAATCGATCTGAACCTCTGCAATGAATTAATGAGCGAAGAATTTAACACTTTTAATATCATAAAAAAATAACCCAATTGGTTTCATATAAAAATGTTTCCCATATTTTGCACATTAAGACATTTTTGAGATTAGCTATACATATTGTCCTAATTGGATAGTAAGTTTATTAAACGAGGTATGCAAAGAGAGTATTATTATTAGATTAGGGATATTAGTATATTGATAATTGATGAAGTGGTATAAGCACATGAGCCCCAATGTTTTGGAGAAGATATCCTACTAACCCGATAGTTCAAGGCTTAATAAATTCTCACTTGCTCGACTCCTTCCTCACACTCCTCATTACATTACAAGGGAAATTATTCTTAGAAAGGAAATTAAGAAGGGAGCTCGTAAATGAGGTTCGGGCTTGAGGATTCTTTAATTGGATTCGAAGCACAACACCTTGTGACTTGATTGATAAATTAATCTCTCACAAGACTCCAATTGTCCCATGAAAATTTCCACTTACCTTTAACGATCCTCATCCATACGGCTCACATGTCCAGTTCATATTAATATTATTGGTTTATTTGTAGTTGAGATAACAGTAATTTAACTTATTGAGTTCAGTTGAGTTGTAAATATGGTACCAGGCACGCTGAAGCAGGGAAGTCAATTGGATATAAATGTCTCTCATTCGCAAAGGAAACCCAAAGGTATCTAATCTTATTATATTATTATTTTGTATCTTTGTAGCATATTTCAATTTTGTAAATTTTTAAAATATGAAAGAAAAATGAGTAAATTGTTCTTTTTTAGGTTATGGAACTCGGCATACCTTGGCCCTCTTAGGATTTTGGGCCTTTGCCATTTCATATGCCATGAGGTTTAACCTTTCTTTGGCAATAGTGGCAATGGTAAATTCAACAGCAGCGGTAAAGACAGTGAATTTAAGCGACATTGGAATTGTGAATGAAACATTTATTAAAGTAATAATAGAAGAAGATTGCCGAGAACTTTTCATTGAAGATGAACCAGAAAACCAAACTGCCAAAATTGTCCAAGAAGGAGAATTCAATTGGAATGAAGCAGAGCAAGGAATAGTTCTTGGGTGATTTTAATATTAAACCACTCAAATTATAAAAATAAAATAATTTAATTTGCAAAAATATAATTTATAGTACTAGACAGTTTTACAATGTTTTAAACAAATTGATTTGTTAGATCTTTTTTCTGGGGTTATTGTTTGACTCAGCTACCTGGAGGAATTTTGGCTCAAAAATTTGGAGGAAAATGGACGCTCGGTCTTGGCCTTTTTATAACAGCCATCTTCACTTTATTAATTCCAATTGCGGCTCGGATGCATCGTGATCTTTTAATTGCCTGTCGGTTCATTCAAGGTCTGGGCGAAGGCGTCACGCCGCCCGCAATGCACGTTATTCTTTCTAAATGGGCTCCACCAAACGAAAGAAGCCAAATGTCATCCGTCATCTACGCAGGGGCCCAATTGGGAACGGCGGCCACGATGGTCGTCGGCGGTTACCTGATTGACTTTGAAGTAATGGGAGGATGGCCTTCGGTATTTTATATCATTGGAGCCATTTCAGTCCTTTGGTTCATCATTTGGGTTTTCTTCATGTTCGAAAGTCCGGCGGATCATCCGAGGATTTCCCAAAAAGAGCTGAGTTACATACAAAAGTCCCTTGGACAACAATACGAGCGACGTCAAAAGATTGCAACCCCATGGAAAAGTTTTGCCACGTCAATGCCCGTTTGGGCCATTTTGGTCGCCAATACATGCCATGCTTGGGGTTTGTACACGTTGCTGACGGGGCTCCCGACTTATATGAAAACCGCTATGCATTTTGACATCAAACAGGTCCATTTTCTCAAATTGTGCCATTCCACATTTATTTGAGGTTTTTATTGCTCACATTAAATGGGCTTAAGTATAGAATAGCTGGATGTCAGCATTTCCCTATTTGATCATGTGGGTCATGTCAATTATTTTGACTCAAGTCGCCGACTGCCTCATTTCCTGGAATATTCTCCGAGTGGTGTCGGTGAGGAAGTTATGCCAAAGTTTAGGTAATCTCGAAAACCCATTAACTCAAACAACTTTACATTTGTTTTATGAATAATAAAAGAAGGAAAGTCTAAAGTTTTACATTGGACAATTAATTGCTGGTTATTGAAATCTCAGCACACTTAAGTTCAGCTGCGGCTTTAATTGGAGCTTCGTATTCGGGATGTAATCGACTCGTGGCCGTTTCTCTCTTAACGACTGCCGTGGCAGTTAATGGAGCCATTTATGGAGGTTCCCAACACTTAAATTTAAATTAAATTGTTAAATTCCCTCGTTAATTTATATTTTAATTAATTTAGGCTTCATCATCAATCATATTGACATTGCCCCCAACTTTGCCGGAGTTCTCTTTGGGATCTCAAACACTCTTGCCTCCGTTTGTGGTTTTGTTTCTCCGGCCCTCACTGGATACCTCATTAATAATAACGTAAGCCTAAAAGTTGCAAACAATCAAAAAGTGATCTAATTTCATAAATGCAAAATAAATTTACCTTAATTTGCTTTCAGCCTTCTCTCGGTCAATGGCAAAAAGTGTTTTTTGTCACGGCTGCAATTTACATCGTCGGTGTGGTTTTCTATGTCATTTTTGCATCTGGCTCAGAACAAAAGTGGAACAAAGGGAGCAAAAGATTCCAAGAGAAAGATTCAGTTAGAATGAGAGAATTTAGAAAATAAATTTTGTAATTTATATTTTATATCCATACACATCCGTAGTTATTGATTATAATTTTCCATACAAGTGGAACATAAAGTCATATTCATTGCCTAATTCTTAAATTCATCATTATTATAAATAGTATGCATACCTAATTTTATTTATTAGTAGTAATAGGTATAAAATGTTATTAGAATTCCTAAATTGAATCAAATGTATCACTAAAATGTCTTATATAATTGTTGATGTCTAACGTTATATGGACTTTCCTTGCATAAATGATATCTGGATATTAAAAGAGAAAAGGAGGTTAATTGGTCATTTAGCAAAGGGCTCCGCTCTCGAGAATATTCCATGAAGATTTGTAAAATGAATTAACAGATTTCTCCTCTCCTCTAATGGCTTTCTCTCTCCACTTCATATTACATACTTTATATGCATCACCATATTGAGTTTGGATTACTCCCATTCCATTTATTAGGAAAACACTGAGGATGAAAATGAAAAGTGCAGAGTGAATAATCGTATTAACCATAATATTACTAACTACAAGGACTATGTAGTTATGTAATAATGTAATAAATACATATGGGTAATACAAAAGTTTCACAAGAATACAAAGGAATAATCTCCTTTATACTTATGTTCGAGAGTACATAAGTATAAATGCATGCATTTATGTTTTGTATCTAATACATATCTGTAATACAATAATGGAATTATATAAGAACGGTTAATGGATCTTTCTAACTCAATTTCCCCATATTTGCATCTCCTTTCCCCTCAAGAGTTTCTCCGTCATCCGAGTCCTTCAAGTTGTGTGTGTGTGTGAGTTGAAGAGGAGAAGATCCTTCAACAATATGGGCGGAATAAAACGGACGCCGTTTTTGAAAGCTCGAGTGGGTAAATATGAATCGGATCCGAATCAAATTATGATGAACATGGTCCACAATGAGTTGGGAGATATTCCCCACAAATTAGGAATTCAATCCATAAAAAGCTCTTGAGTGAAACTTCAAACTCCATTTCCTTCACAAATCTCATCAAAAAGTAGCTCGTAATATATTTAACTCTCATCGCGACCTCGATCCAAACAACAGAAGAACATCCTCCCTATGAAGTAACATGGGGGAGTCTTGGCCACTCCAACGACATTCTTATTTGCTCACTCCCAACTATTCCTTTAAACAAACTCCGAAACCATCCGAAACTACCTTTGTTTGCATTCCACTTCACAAAATAGAGTGGAGCTTAAGACTTTTATATTAAATATAAACAGACCAGGCGTGTAGGAAAATCCAACCAGAATTCTTGAGACGAATCCGCTTATTTGAGTATTGAGTAAATAAAATATTTGATCGATTTGATGAAATTCCAAAGTAGATAATAAATAGGAATTTTCCAAGTTGAAGAATGAATAAATGCATGTAATGAATAAATGAATTTTATGAAGAAATAAATTTTACAAATATTTTATGAAGAAAAAGACTGGCTTTTACTCAAAAGACAAAGGAGGTATTTTGAAGCTTGGGTATAATTGTCTCTAGTAAATTCTCATATTATTACCATAATTCATAATAATTAGTCGATCTACGGTCAACAACAACGAGGGGGAAAGAACACAATAAAACACTGTTTGAAACATTTTTCAATAGCCGCTTTCCAAAACATCAAAATCATCATTTTTTCTTTCAGCTCAAGCCAGAAAAGGTATCATTAAGAAATATGTAGATTGGGTTGAGGGGATTTGTAAGGTACATTTCAATAATATCCTGCCACACTCCTAAATTCCTCTGTAACTTCTTTATACGAGTGATCCTCAGGTCTTCCACTATTTAATTTACAATCTGAAATATAATCTCTACAACAGTATATTTGATAATATATTTTTTATATATAAGTTTTTAAAATTATTTTCAACATCTCTTCTTCTTCACCTTCAGAATGTTCAATTGACTAAAACACATAATTGAATATGTTCCGTTTTTACACATCATAGAATATTTTTCTCCTATTTTAATTGAGTAATTTATCATATCAGTTTTTATCTAATGTTTAGCTATTAATTAGAGCTATTATAATTAGTTGTGACAAATATTTGAATATTAGATAGGTTCATAGCAGCAGCATTGCATCCGTTACAAATTAATTCTCTCTCTTAATTACATTTTAGAATTTTTCATTAGCTACTCCAATTATACTTTAACAGACCCCAAAAAGATTTGAGTGAACATACAGATTATGTAAATACAAATTTTGTAAGAATGATTTCAATTCTAAAGATATAAGACTTTCTCTATTAAAAGCCATTATACTGATCAGTAGCTTGTCGCAATTAAATTTCAAATTTTTAATTTATCTTAATATTCAATTCTCAATCCTACTCAAATGCTCTCATTCCAATTATGAGCCATGAATAATATTTCTAAATTATTTTGATTCACTTTATCAATTAGTTCTCCATAAGATCTTATTCTCTAAATAATTCATAGCCATGATGAGATTTAGTTGAATTACTCTTGGAGGAAACTATTGTATAAGATAGATATAATTGTAACAATGAAGTTAGTATGAAGCATAATGCTGTCAACATTGCTTACAATGTTTTGGGCATAATTAAATGTACATTATTAGCGTTAATGTAGGAATTTAGTAATTAATTGATTTCACTTTTGTATTGTAATTGATCTGATTATAAAGTTTCATCATATTAATAAATTGTCTATGAAGCTATACCAAGCTAATATATAATTATTTATAATGTTTAATTTCTCTTAAGCAATAACATGGATGATATAATTTAATGATTTATATAATTATTAAATCATTTTACATTGATTTTAAATGGCAATTCTCTTCCTTCTTTCAATAAGATCCTCCCAATTACAATGTACAAGTACATAAATAATAATAATAATATATTTCTCTTAGCTTTTCCATATAATTAATATCTAAATGTCCCACCCAACCCCGCCCTTGTAAAGGGAAAAACTCTAAAATGTAAACTAACAAAAATGAATATCGAAATAATACATCCATAGTTCATATTTATATATCCCATTTCTCACCAGTTTCAATTTTAAATTCATAGTACACAATTAAACCTGCAAGTAAATCAACTTTCGTGTATAAACTAAATAACAACAACTTATCTCAGTTATTTCTACTCCAATAAACTGCGATGTACATACATAATCATTGAAAACAAAAATTTACACATTCTCTATGAAACTTCAGCTATCTCAACACAACAAACATAATAGTATTTACTCTTAATGTATCTCTACGTAAAATATACAAATCCTTGTGATTCAAATAAATTTTTCGACCATATTATGGATCCATAATATTTAAATCATAGAGAGAATAAATAATAATACATTACACGATCATATTAAGTTCTATTAGCAGTGTAATTATTAAATTCTAGAAAAATTGTTTTAAAGATATATTCAGGTACGCTTAACTTAAAAACGATTAAGACATCATCATTATGTATTTATAATATGTTATTATAATATTCAATAAGATGATCAAATGAATCTCCAAATAGCAATTTAGGAGACTCCTTTTCGAAGCCTACACTTTCAAATATATAAAATTTCTTTTAAATTATAATTCCTTATAAGTTAAGTTTACTCGGAGTTTCGTCAGTTCACGTTTGGGTCAGAGGAGCGTTGTTCATGACGGCGAAGAATGCATTTCTTCAAAGAGTGCAATTCCGCCTCCATTGTATTTACTTTGGCTTGCAGCTCCACGCCCGGCTACACAATCCCATTAAAAAAGACACAAATTAGGGAAATGAGACCAAGAACAATAATTAATACAAATAAGTACATAGTGTGCATTAAATCCATATTGGTTCCATCCAAGAACATAAAAATCACATACCTTCTCAGAGACGTCTCTCAAGACCTTTTCTTGATTCCTACAGATCTCCTCCAAACTTGAGATTTTCGCCGCCATTTTGTCAATGAGTCGGGAGACACAAGCTGCCTCGTCTCGCTCCAACCGAGATGACAAGAGCTTCTTCACAGACTCCGTTTCCCACTGGCTAACCACCACTGAGGAAAAAAAACAAAGTTAAATTTTAAACAATCTGCTTAAACACGGCTGAATACATAAATGCACTACTTCCTCTCGGCATCTCTTTCTCTCCCTATCTCTCCCATGAAATCAAAAAGAGTAAAAGTCCGTGTAATTTAGGTACTTTATGATTCAGCTCGGATTCAAGAGCTGCTCTTGACACATACAAAGTATATCAGTATGTAATATAAGTAATTTGAACAAGAAATTATGTTTATATAACTTCATTCAGTAACAATACCATACAGATGTCGATATAGCCCCGGTTCAACAATATTACTCCTCTGACGCACATACAAAAGTGGTAAAGTGTCTATAAATTTCCTAAACCACGAAATGAAAAGATTAATTGCTGGTTCCAAAAAATTACGCAAGATAAATCACTCAACTTTAGGGAAGGTAATGGATAAACCATATTCTCACACAACATTTTCCCACTCCGTATTTTCCGTATCTCCACTTCTCCACTATTATTTTTTTCAATTTAGGAAACTCAGGTCGGCCAAAGAAAAAAAATATTTTATTCGCCAAACATAAAAACTGACTTTCACATCAGAATGGAGAGAGACATCATAGAGTTGGGCTTATAACTAAGCTTACATAACGTCCGTCAAAACATCTCCCTCGTTGGTCATACACACAAATAAATCTACGGTCTCACCATCCAAGCATACGTTCTCCCTTTTTGCTCTCTCTGGCATGAAATAAATTTAATATTCTTCGGTCATTAAGATAAAAATAATTTGTTGTGTAATTCATTTAGTCTTGGGATGATGAAAAATGACCAAACGGAGGCAAACAATGTCATGAAATTTCAATCCCAGTGTACTCAAAGTAAAAGAATGTTACTCCAAGTGCGGAGAAGAGAGTTCACGAGGGAGGAATCTGGTCGAGGGAGACGGCGGAATCCTCATGCATGTAATAAATAGTCCATGGACTTATTACTCCCCTAGCCAAATCTCCTTAAAAATAGTCTAGCGTTGATAAAGGAATTTTGCTGACTCTCGCCCAGCCCTGCTCTATAGGGCGAACAATCCGCTGACTCGTCCTGCTTTTATCGTTATTTGCCCGCTAAAAGGGCCAACGACACTCCGCGGCCAAACCATTGAATATTTTTCTTAACGCTCTCAAATCACAGCTCCTCATTAGTGTCATTACGATCTATTGTTTATATCATAAACATTATAAAATAAACATTAATTATTATTTAGGAAAAAATGCTCACTTTTTTGATCGTCATCGGCCTTCTGGATGAACCTTTTCTTCGTTGGGAGTGAGTGAAAGTTGTCGTATTCGGAAAGTATGCGGATCTTCTTTGCTCCGTTCATGGATTCCTTCCCATCGCTCCACTCATCCTGGAAGAAGAAAAATAAATATATTATTAACTAAAAACATTACACATTTGTCTATTATTATATAAAATTCCATTCCATTGGCCAACATCCGCAACCTCAGATAAACCCAATGCACTTCGTCTCCCACTTGGAAATTCCTTCAACTCCGTTTATATAGCGTGACTTTCATCAGAAATTGCATAGTGGTGATAAAGATGCTTTAATTCCTTCCATCCTCCACTTCACATCAAATCCATTTAAATGTGACATAATTTGTTATTTAGAAATGTCAAAATATAAATGTTTTATCAATATCAACTTTTATCAACTGAAAAAGCTTCTAATTTTCCCACGTTAAATCAAAACTAAAAAGTAATTAAGAACCAAAAGATAAACAAAGATTAATGAAATGATTGTTTTCTAAACAAATCCATTGTTTTCACAGCTCATGATTAAAAGTGCAAGTTTAGGTATTCATCTCATTTAATATCTTTACTGTCTGACAAGCGTTATTTATTAAATCCTGTATCGGAAAATACAAAGCTTAGAATGAATAAAACAAGGGTAATATTAAAATTGTCTAACAATAAATCAGAGAAGGATATTAAAGGATAGACTTAATAAGAACAGGAGAATTTTAGATTTAATAAAGGAGGAATCTTTTGATTGTGGAAATAAATACAGGAAATTCTCATTTCAAACTTCCTCTCAATTAATTAGAGAAGTTGAAGGTAGTTGGAAATTGAAATCCTTTCATCTCCTCGCTTTCACCATCAATTTAATCCCGTTTGTCCTGAAAGATTAAAGGAAAACTTTCCTGCTCACAACTTTCACAAATCCTTCAAAAGGAAAATATGCAAGATGAATGAACTTTACCCATGACCTTTACCCACCCCATGAACTTTATAAAAAATTGAAAGAAATTTTAATGCAATATGAATCCTTTAGATAAATAGATCACAAGGTTCTTATTTCTCATAAACTCACAAGAAATGTATAAAATACATAATATGTAGAGTACAATACACATAATAAAAGATGAAAGGAATATATTGTACCAGGTATTATACGTAATATACAGGTATAAATATGAGATATGTATTTATCCGCATGCAAGTATGTATGCAATATAGGGATAAGCCAATGATCAATATTTTACATTTACATCTGAATTTCAATTCCCTTTATACAGATATTTACCAATCTCTTCTATGTTCCATACTTTATTATTATCATGCATCGTAATCAAAGCTCAATCATATTATTTCTTTGAAAAAGATATTTTCGATCGATATGATTACAAAATATCAAAGGGCTTTTTGTTCACTTTTCTCAAAGAAATGAAATATTTTGTCAATTGAATTTACAACTGTACTTAAAAAGCATCTGTATCTACCTAATACTTTTCCGTCTTTTCTACTTTTTATTCAATTCACTATAACTTTATGTAATGAATACTATGATGGTATTATAGGATATTATAGTACAAAACTTCAGAGATTCTCAATTTACTTTCCTTACTTGAGCAAAAGAATGATATAAAAGAATTTAACGAGCATACGTGAAGATAAATAACTACCAAGTTGAAACATTCGAAGGAGACGAGTTAAACAAAAACTTTTCGTTTAACTTGGAATCCTTTGAATCCGATATCGCTCTTCTTTTCAACCAACTTTTCCTCTTGTGAAACTCGGAAATTGAGAAAAGGTGAGCTTACATAAGACCCTGTAGAGAATAATTGAAATACTGTAAAAACACACACACACAGCATAGGCAAAGGTATAAGTAATATAACATATTGTACTGATAGATATTTGAAACTCTCAATAGTTCCTAATGCATACATAAATACACAAACGTCTTCACCTCCTCACTCACTCACTTCGTGTAGTATGGGCAAAGAATACAGAGGATTTTACTTTTTCAAATGCAGAAGAGCAAAAGGTGTTTAAGTCTTCGTCCCACAAAGGCCCTAGCCTTGTGAAATTTTCCTAAAAGGGGGATTCCTTTCTTCCAGATCATAATGCCCGCTTCCATAGGATGGATTGTGAAGCGGAACGAAGAAGTTGGCAAAAAGTTAGTACAACTCTTTATGTATTTATACCAAGATTGGTATTACCACGACTTGTGTTCTATTGAGAAGATGAGTTGGAGTGAAAGGAGCGTTTGGAATAAGTCGGCCCTTTAAAATCTTCCCTTCCTTCCACGAACCCTTTGAATGAAACACGAGTTTATGACATTTTTTTCCTTTCCCTTCCCTTCCGAATCAAGTGGGAAGGAACTGAAGGAAAAATGGTAGCCATCTGGTCAAAACCTTTCGACTCGCCGGAGCCCTTCAAAACACATTTTCCTTCCATATATTATTTTAACCTCATAGTCAACATCCTCCAACTTAATACTATTTCAAGTTAGCGGACCAAAGGGTATACCAACCCTGGTAATAATGAAAAACGGAGCGATCCTTTCTTAGAACATTTTGCAATAGGAGCTCATTTACACGAGGGAAAAATGCAAAAAGAGGTTCATAATGAGAGAGTTTTCTAAGGCAAAAAGGGAAGAAAATGTGTTCAGCTTATGAACAGCAATTCCCATACAACACATAAGAAAAGCTTAAAAACAGTGATACAAAAGATGATTATAAACAGCGAATATTTCAGACCCTCATTCCTCTTGCAAAAAGGCAAAGGTGAAGGGAGAAAAAAATTTTGCTTTTAATTCAAAAGCAGATGGAAGGAGTCCCAAACAGCTTTAACATCTATTCCATTTTCCATCAACATTCAACATCATTTTACCATTTCCTCTCCAGAGATTCTCTTAATCCTCTTTTTGCCACATTTAAATGGAAATAAGCATAAGTAAGAATTCCGAGTTTCTCATAAACTTCTAAATATAAATCATAAGTGTTATAAGTCTAAACTCGTTCCCCCAGAAGGCTAAAAAGTGGGACAAGAAAATGGCCATGGCAGAACCATAAATTTCATATTTATAACTCATTTCCCAACAAATAATAAAAATTAATGAAATAATGAGACATTTTAACAGAGAAAAACACTCTCGCTCCAATGAAGTCGTTGAGGAATTTGATTGAAGTACAATAAATAAATAATTACATTCCCTTGCACTGACGATCCCTTTGCACGCTACGTGCATTTAATTATATAGGAAAAAGGAAAGGCATCATGAGAAATGGCAGAGAGGGAAAAACCCTTTGGAAAATCGGCCTCAAAATTTTACCGTACATCACACACAACATATTAATTACCGGTGACCAATAATGTTTAACGTTGTAAATATTGAGATTAAGTATTACTTATACACCATTAATTTTTATGATATTCCCTCCATTCATCATGCGAATTAATAATGGAGTCCATGTGAGAAAAATCCCTTTCTCCTTCAAATGCCAAATCATTTATTCATATCCAAGAGTATTTTTGAAATGAAGGGAGAAGAGTCAATATTTTCTTGAGGCTCGAAAAGAACAATGGTTCTTCCTTTGCCTTTGCACAATTTACCTCTTTACTTAATGACCCTCTGCACTTTAACTAAATGTAACTAAGCTGAATTGCATCGTTATTTATACTGCATTTTCCGTGTTTTAACAAGGACTCATCAAGTTTTACGATGCAACGTATAAAAACCTCCTGCATTAAATGAGGCGGGATTAATTGCACCAATTCATGGAGGTTTTGAGTGAACCACCGCGGAGAGAGATATTTAAAAAAATCCAATACGATGCACTTTTAGAATACAGAATCGTGAATGGATTTTTTACAACTTTTAGCAATAAAATGTCTGATACCGCCACAAGAGGCATAAAGTAAGAAAGACGTATAAAAAGTAAATGTGATGGAAAGATCTTAAAATATATGACTTTTAAGCTTTTTTATATTGAATAAATCTAAATTTATTATTTGAGCTTCGATTTATGTTCAATATATTGGAGGGATCTAAAAGAGAAAATTGAAGTTAAGCGATAATAAATCGAGAATATGGATATGTATTTCACTTGGGCGTTATCGTAATAAATAACCCTTGATTAAAAAAATGGGCAGCTCGACTCCAGATAAGGCTTAAAAATTCCTTTTCTCCATCTCATGTCTGGTTAATGCCATGAATTCATTTAAGCTTTAATAACTACTCCGAGCTGTGAATACATTATATGCTAAGGACATGAAGGAATTGCACATGCATTGCCCATCAACTCCATCCCTCACATCTTTGCATACACATTTTGTTATCAAATATTGACACTATAAATCCATTCTTTTCATATCCACTCACGGCACCCACCAATGGAATTAATGACTCGAGCAATGCATTACCACGCCATTCTCATATAAATACATTCGCAAGTTATTCAATATTGATTATCAGTTTAACCATGTAATGCATATAACTAAATGCTCATCTCTAAACCCAGCACCGCATCCTATCATTTACGTAATTTGGTTAGATATAAGCTTCACAATGTATGAATATTTATTTTAGGTCTATAAAAGATCAGGGAGTATTGTAATAAAATAAGCTAATAAATAATCCATGCTTTCACACGATAATGCAAAAAGACTTCACTTTTGACCCTAGATAACCTGGCACCTTCAGCAAATATGACGTTATCGTCAAATGTAGATTTTTATTCTATTGAATTAAATTAAATCCCAATATGCATTTTATAGAAAAAACACATTACAACTTATTCAAAGATTATGACTCAATTAATTAAACATGCTGCATCGCAGAGCAATTTCTAAACCCATCAATTTCTTCATAAATAAGATAGATAGAAATACTACGAATATGTCAACAACTCGTTCCAAAGTTCAGAGTGTTTGGAATCCTCTTAAATGAGACTAGAGACATAAATCCTTGTCCATGTGGTTTTAAAGTAAACGCAAGAGACGGAGAAATCTCACACTCAGTCAGTCAGAGGTTATGATACTTTTCTGCATGTATGCATTTTCCAAAATTAACCATTTCATTTCTAAATAACCAAATTCCATCGAGTTCCTTCGCCCCTTTCCCCTTCACTCATAAGACTCAGTCTTCTTACTTTCCCATATTATTTTCACCAGAAGGAAAGGGGAAGTGAAGCAAAAAGTTAAATAAGATTCATGAAATTGGAAATGCCTTTCGGTTATCGCCTTGTTGCTGCCAATGTGACAATTCATCCGTCCCCCATGAATGATGAATGAAGAGGAGAAAAAGGAGACAAATGCTCGAAGGTGTAATGAGTCGGAATAAATGGAGAGCCAACTACCAGAAATAATACGCTTAACATACGCTGTCCACCATCCGACAAGCCGGCTAAACCTCATTCAAAATGAATTTCGGGGGAAAAAAGGTGGAAAGAAGAGGAAGCGATTGAAACGTCTACCCTCATTACCTCCTCCACCCAGACAGTCCCAATGACATTGGGCTACATGCAGATTATGTTCAACTCTGAGCAATGGACGATTTGCTAAGGAACAAATGATGTAAAATGATAATGGGAACACACAGAGAGACTATTGGGGTACAGACGTCAACTCCTAATAGCTCATTTTATAGGCTAAAAAATGCAGATACCCATTAAAGCCAACCGCTCTGGTTTCGGTATTCAAATATGGTCTATATCTCTCAGAGAACCATTTCGTCATATTGAAAAGTCTGGAAATTGGTAAAGTTCACTTTGGCCTCGTCTCAAAAACTAAATATAAGAGCAAAGTTTGTACTACTTGTATTACATGTATTTATTATAGTATATGGAGTGTGTGTACTTATTATAAAAATTGGAAGCATGAAAGAACCACGAGGACCCCCAATGTCAATCAATGAAGGAGGATGGAAAGTCATTGCTTTATTTATCATCCATCAGGAGACGGCACTTAAAAATACTTTATGCATGGGGATAAAAGCACCAGCGCACAAGTTGAGGTGCATCCACCAACTCTCTCATTATATAAAAACTTCGAATGTCGAATCTAAAACTCAAAAGATAAAAAACCCCATGGTTCGACTTTGGCCTCGAAATTCAACGTTTAATGCATATTGCATTATTGAAAAAAAATGGCCCCATATGAATGCCATGTATTCTCCTAATCACTGACTGATTCTGACGACTGCTCTTACTCAGATACTTATTATACATACAGTATGGAAAATTGATCTGTAAAACACATTTGGCTTGTTGGCCAAAGAGCCATTTCATTATGTGAATGAGCCAAACTTCCCTGTGAAGCACATTGGAGAAAAATGAAGGGAAAAAAGACAATGGCAAATATGGGCAAACGCTCATGCAGAAATCCATGCAGTTTTTGTAATGAGTGAAAAAAAAATTCCAGGGAGGCCAATTACAAACCTTCCTTACATTAACTTACATAAATATGAGATTATCTAATGTATTTTTAAGTGTGCAAAAGTGCAATTTGGTAAAGTAGGGATAATCGGCATTTTCTTATGATGGTCCAACAAAACGCGAAGTTCACCCTCCGCTTCATGCCTCCATTAATAACCATATGAACTCTTTATGGGGCCCATATTACTGTGAAAGAGCCAAAAATCACATTGCATGGAAAGCATCTTGAAATCAAATTATTCCTGAGAGGAAAAAAGTAACCTTAAGTACAACTAAAAGAGGAAATGCGAACCACAAGGACAATTTTACCCAAACATTATCTTCCATTAGCATTTATTATTAATGATTTCAATTAAATCAACTACACTTTATAAACTTTAAATACTTGCCAACTCTTATTTGGAGAAAAAGTGATCAAAGAAGCTTCAAAGCCGCTCCAAATTCTCTCAATCCACTTTGATGTTTAATATTCGGCTCATTCCAATTAAAGTATTGATGCAATACAGTAAAGGATTACTAGTAAGCCATCAGTTTAATTATCCAGGAAGTTGTCAATTATTACAATTTACCTCAATAGGATCAAATAAGCTCAATTTAAGTGAAGTTTGCAATAATATATAACATGTACATGTACGAGGGCTGAGTTTAATCAACTTATACCCCCGGGATATTAGCCCACCTGCCGGACATAGGAAGCTAGTCACAATTTATTTTTGTTAACTATAATATGAAGAATATTCACCAAAAATTTGGTGGTCCTAACTATCTCAGGTCGGACGTGGCAACCGATTTTGTGACAGATTTTGGAAAGGCGCTTTGCGCGAAATAAATGCACAGGGTGGGAAAGAGAAAAATACGTTTTTCAACACAGTGCCATCATAGGAGAAATGCCCAATGCTTAATTTCCTATACTACCACTTCCACAATACTTCCACCTCTCTCAAGTCATCCTTCAACTCAGAAAGAAATTAAGAATTGATTAAACTCGCATTTTCCATAAATTTGTATATTTTCATAGTTTAATTTTTAGTTCGTTAAAAGAACCAGGCATTAAAATTAGTTGAGTAAGCGCCTTTCCAAAATCTGTCACAAAATCGGTTGCCACGTCCGACCTGAGATAGTTAGGACCACCAAATTTTTGGTGAATATTCTTCATATTATAGTTAACAAAAATAAATTGTGACTAGCTTCCTATGTCCGGCAGGTGGGCTAATATCCCGGGGGTATAAGTTGATTAAACTCAGCCCTCGTATAAAGGGAATCGAAGGATTGAAATCAAATTGGGTCGTTCCTTCCGCGCCGTCGACCTCCAAAGAGATAGGAATTTAATTACTCTTCTAATCAAACCTATTCTCAACACTCTTCCTAAAATCGTGAAAGAGGAATGGGAGAAATTGAATTATACATAAATGAAACCCCGTCCAGTATTTATACAGTTATTAGGTTTTTAGCAATACTTAAGGAATTATAATGAACGCTACATCTCAATTCCCAATGCCCACTTCAATCCCATTTCCAAATTTATAGTGGGAAAGCAGTCAAATTCCGGAAATTCGTGAAATTGTGAACAAGAGCTCTTGAGTTCCTGCCAATTTTGGAACAAATTTCTTAATTACATCAACTATCAGCGATCCAGATCCATTTACTAAAATCTCGTATTATGTATGTAAATACTCGTATCTCCAATATGCAACCAAATAGCCCTTACATGTACTTGCATTTTCAATTCAATTTGGCTCAAATCAATATTTTAAACACGAAAGCTCCAAATGGAAGGATTTAACCATAATTCCCACAATGATCACGGGGATCAAAATGAGAAGAGTTATTCAAAAATGCGTTATTTGAGGTTATTTAAATTCATTGAATGACTACTTTGGTATATTTGAAAAGAAAACTTAAGCAGCCTTCCTTTGAACTGGAGCAACGTCAAATAGAATTTTAGGACTCTCTTCATTGAAGGGGATTTACGAGTGGAGGAAATAAAAAAAGAATATTGGGGATCGAATGAGAGAAGTCTCTTAAGTGGGAGCTCGACCTCTTTCCAACTTTTAAAGGGCCCATTAAATAAAGAAAATCCTTCGAAAAGCAAGTAAAAAAGAAAATGACGACCGACGGAGAAAAACTCCCGCCTTGGAATTGAGGGGAAAATTGAGTCAAATCTTCTTGCATTTCGAATTCCTCAATTCCAATTCCCCATTGTTTAAATTAAGATCAATTAATGCTGACTACCACTCCACTTCAATCCCACCAAATCAAATTTATTCACCAATTGACAATTCCATCAATTTAATTATCGTGAGGTGAATAAAGGAAGCAATAAAAGCAATATTTCTCCACATTATGTACCGCCGTTTTCGAAAGAGGAAAGTAATTGATAAAAAAAGTGAAAATTGGAAATTTTTTAAAAGAAATCCTTCTACGCCTCAATTGTTCCTCAGTACAAACTACAAAGAGAAACGAATCGATTTAAATGAATCATTTTCTTACATGAAGAGGGAAGAACGAAGGTTCTTGTGGCATTTAGAAATCATTTTCATTCCCTCTCTTGCATTTTGAGTAGAAATTGATAGGGAAGAAGAACGATGAATAATAAAATATCAAAGATTTCTTATGACTTATTAATTTTTTCACACCATTATATGCAACCCCTCGTTTCTCAATGCCACACGAGGAATATTTGCCAAAACCAACCTTCGACTCCTCATAAAAATGAAATTATGATCTGATCCACGACGTGCAGTTGTAAAACTATGAGGAAAGGATATGACGTTAATTCAACACTTATCCTTTTAAATCAAGTGCAATAACATAAAAATGTATTTAATATGTGAAGAAGTGAAGATGAGGAATAATAAAAGCCATATGATCAAACAACCTTCAAAGATACAATATTAGAAATAATTTTAACAACTGTATTTGTACGTATTTAAAAATGCATCTGTGAAACAACCATGAATCCATGATTTCCCTCTATTACAATTTAATTTGAAAAAATGAGTAAGCCCCAATTTCATAATATATGACGATATGACATTTAAAATAAGGCTGATTCTATCGCTCTCGCCTTCTGTCGTCCTCCCTTCTTCCGCAAAAGTAATGGAAATGTAAAAAGTGTGATGAAAACAAAATGACCAAGAGAAAGCGAAGGTTGTTTGTCCAATAAAATCCTACCCGTGGGCGGCTCTCAAATTCAGGAGGACAGTTAAATATTTACATTTGCAAAAAATGAGGCAGCTGCCATGAGGGCTTTTGTTCAAACTCGGTCATTCCGTCACCCTCAAACGATCCCCAGGAGAACAGATGAAACAAATGGGATTGTCCTCTCATGCTTCTCCTTGAGCTCCTATACATGTTTACTATACTTCAAGGTATACCATACGTGCTTACGTATGACTCATATGACTCGTATGAGTATTACTTATGTGCACTCAAAGGACACTTTGTCATATTTTTTTTACAATATTTGCATATCTATACAAATTGTCCTTATCGCTTAAAATGCCAAAAGGTAGAGAAGTGGAGACAGACGAATATCATAAAATGCATATCGACTTCAATCTCACTCTTTGGACATACAAAGTATTCATACCATACAAAGTATTACTCTTATCTCCTGAAACCCTGCATTAAAAAATGTCATCATCAGCAGTTTGTTCAATGATAAGACTTTATTGAATTGGTCTGACTCTTCGGCCGATGCCCTAATTTCCATAAATCGGAAATGAAACTCTCATACAATGTAATGAGACCATTCAGTGTTAACTTAAGCCGCTATTATAAATTATGTACATTTTATTTAATCTCGTGTGAGCGAACATTGTAAATTAACTTCACTTTTGCCTTCAATATTTACTTTAGAATAAAAACACGCATCATACATTACTGATTAGCAAATATGTAGCTTATTAAAACTCCAAACAACTACATAAATCCAACTCTAAATAATTTAGAGCATTTATTCGAGTAGGGTTTCGAAATATAATTTAGATATAATAAAAATGAATTGAGCCTCTTTCACCATCAGGTGAATACTTATAGGTAATTGTTCGGTTTTCCTTTAAATTGTTTATAAAATGTTCTCATTGTGAGTTGTATGAATGCAAAAGAAGATGCCAAAATACTGTTTACTCTCCCAACTGTCAATATTTAACATCAACTTTTGGGCCCAACCGATGAGATCCGAAGGCTAGAAATAATTTAACCCTCCCATACCTCTTTTTAATAGGTCAGGTAAAGTTAAATAATAAATGATGATTGAACCATGCACAAAGTGAAATGAAGGAAATGAAATGTAAGGACAGAGCCCATCACAATGAAATATGCACTCCTTCCATGCATATTATTTATATATGAATTCTTAAATCAACAGCCGAAGCTGCAAACCATTTCTGTGAGTACTATTGGGAGAAGGGGGAAGTGAAGCGGCGGCTTATATAATCTAACATTAAAACTGGGTTAAACGGCGTCCTTGAGTCCTTCAGCCTCTTCCTAACTCAATAACAATTGAGAAAACCCAAGCTCTTAAGCACACACACACGACTTCAAATGGCCTTCTCCACCCTCACCATTTACCTCTGCCACCATGGTTGGGCCAAAATCCCAATCTCCTCCTTCTCTCGCCTTCAACAATGAAGGGAATTCTTCCTGGCCATAAAATGCCCCTTTCTGTTATCAAACTCCACTAGGTTCAAATTGTCACATTGTTCATATGGCCCATAACTTAGGGCGGAGGTTCAGAAGCCTTCAATTTAAATTTGACTCGATGAGTAGTCATAAAAAGAATTGGATCGTATGATTCATTAAGCGGCGCAAATGGAGATTTGATTTAATAAAAGCTCAAACGAGGGCAAACGAATCCCCAACAACGCGAAGGGTTTGATTCGGCTCTTCTCGTAAGGAACTCCCATGATTTCCTTTGGCATACATGCACTCAATAGCATTTGAGGCTATTGACCTTTTCTCCTCTTAACGACGTGAAGCTCCGGATCTCTTACCAATTCATAACAACACTCACTCAAACTACATATTTGTTACAATTTCATGTCATACATACATAATAGAGGTATAAAGTTTCTATTTTCATAATGCAATTTACACAACCCATTAATGTATATTGGGTTCAAGTATTAAGTTTACAAATTCCCAGGGGACTTCCACGCTTCCTAATAATGTAATGTATAGTATTCATTATGAGGAATAACAAAGTTTAAAGCCTTCACAATGCATCCTATTAAATCTAAGCTCACTTTACTATTTATTTTGATTCAATTCCACTCTGCACTTACGACTTGGAGAAAGGATCTAAATGAGAAAATGTATAAAGATGAAATTACATTTTATTGGTTTGTCTTTTCCAACAACTTTCCTCAACTCCCCAACTTCTACATATTTAATTTAAAAAAGTATCACATTCAGAAAAATAATATATAGAAATTCAGTTCAATCCAAAATTTGGAACTACGCATGGCATATGAGATACTTTAGGAGAAATAAATAATTTTCAAAAGCTTCATGACCTCAATTTCATCCGAATTCCAAAATAACAGGTGAAATCAAACAAATGAATTGCGAAAGTTTTCCAGATGAAAAAATACCATCCAATGATATTCCTCATTAAAAAAGAAGAGATGAAGAAAGTGGGAAGTGACACATGAAATATCAATTTGTTCGTAATGAGAAACTCAAACTTTTTCTCTCAACATTTTGTCCAGAGGCATAAGCCCGGAATTCCAAGTCCGTGTGTCAGCATACATTCCTGGTATAAATTTCATGATTGAGCGAGTCTTATTAAAAATAATGATTTACGAGCCTAGTCAATACATGAAAAAATGGAAGGCAATTAGGAGAAAATAAAAAGAGAAAAGTTCATAACCCTCAATCTTATCCTAAACCTTTTTTTCTTTCCCTCCTCACATCCATTTCCCCATTCTCCACAAACCTCCATATAAATTATTTCTCATTTCTCACAATGGGAAAAAAGTTAGCCCTAAAAGTGTGCCCGGTGAATGCTCGTTAAATCTACTGGTTAAGTATAAAGGTAGAATGAGGATAAAAAATTCTTTGCCTCCAACTTTCCCTGGTAAATTTTCTCTCTGAGCGAACTCGAATGAATCTCTTCATCAGCTCGTCTCGTCATCCTTCATTTCCTCCCTCACGAATCTCCCTCCATTCGCTCCCTGGGAAGACGGGGAAATTGGGAGAAAATGAAACAGGGAATCTATTCATATTATTCATGACTTCACCAGGAAGTGCTCCCTGGATGGGTCGGCATAATAATTTTACCATTTACTATTCTCCGTCCAAATGATCAATAGTCCTCCAGGTTGGAATTAATTGTAAAGTCCTCTTGTGGAGACGAGTGAGTGGCATGAGGGATTTGAGTGATTTCCAAGGGTGGCCTGGTTTATGAGCGAGAGATAAGTTTGATGAGAAGAGTTGGAGGAGGTTCGGGTCCTCGTGGGTCCTTGAGCCTCTTCGGTTCCTCTAATTACACAAACTCCCTCCGGCTCGTGGGGCCGAGGACGGACATGAGGGAAGGAAATCAAAAACACCCGGCTCCACTCTGTTGCACAGAAATGCCTTATCTTTACAAGCCCAAGGACCTCCCAATTATCGTCAATATGCACCAACAAATTCACACGTCCTCTCGACACCTTTCAATCCTGCCGAGGAACAATGTTCTACATTAGAATGCCCGCTAATACAAATTTCAAACATGGGAAGATATGAGAAAGTTTACATGACATATAAAATAAATATAGTATGAACTTATGTGTACATATTTAACTCATGAATATTTTATACATATTATTTTTATCATTTATCATCTCAGATAGAGCATAAACTCCCTACATCTCTCCATCTTCCATATTCCCAAGAGCATTGAGAAATGAAGGATTCATGAACAATGACCATTAGGGGGGAATTATTTGAGCAAAGTTTAAAAAGATAGCCTTCAACTCTGTCCAATATTATGACGTAAGATTGTAACATGAAAAGAACATCTTTACCAACACATTGATCCCCTTCAATCCGCCATCAACACTCGATGTTACAAAGAGTTTATCCAAGTATGAAATTAAAACATGCTCATGAATATGTAATAAGGACCGTTTTCAAATTCTGAACCTACCTTTCGCTTGTGATCGAATTTTGCTTTGAACTCGGCGAGGGCGACATCGGATTTGTCGAGGAGTTTGGAATTGCAGCCGCCGTCCCTGCAGGCGATGAGATAATGACGCCAGTTGGCGGAATCAAATCCCCAATGACACGTCCTGTTCTCCAAAGGACGATGAGAATGAGCCACGAACCGAGGAGGTGAGAACAAACCCTGACACTCCACGCACCTGAACACAAAAAAGATCGAAATTATGCACTTGGATTCAAAATCACAGGTGAACAAGCTTCTGTTTGGCTCAACTTCTAAAGGTATGATACACACTTTGACATCTTCACGCTACTGTTTAACCATCACTTCCACCTTCCTGCCAACTCACTCCCCATCATCACATCATCACAAAGAATGACAAAAATATCAAAATAAAATTGTAAAAATAAAAGTTTCATATTAAAGCCCCATTATTAAAGCCTCCATATTAAAGTTAAAGTCTAATAATAACATAACAATAAGCATTAAATTGAGCCTTTACATGTTTCGCCCTCACGCTGGGTTTTCCTTCCCACTCCCAATTTTCTCAAATTGACATCTTTGAAAGATTTCCCTGAATCGTCGCACTTACTCCATTGAATAGGAAAAGTGAATACTTTCTCAAATAGCAATAATAATAAGTTAAATTAAAGTTAACTCATAAGTCTTCTTCATTCCCTCTATTTTATCCTTTAACAATAAGATACCTTTTCTCCCGTCCTTCTTCCCCCGAATGAAAAGACCTCCAAAGAAACGATCCCAAATGAAGTTGAGCAAAAGGACCAAATAAAGGAGGGGGAAATGAATAGAATTTCACAACATGTGGAACTCAAAGGATGTAAAAACTCTGGTGTTGTATAAGGATTCATTTAATGGAACAAATATACTCGGAGATTCTTTTGTAAGATCGGGTGAATGCCGGTTCCGTTGGGTGGAAGGAGAAAAGGGGGAAGGTGTGTGTAATTCAATTCCACAATCATCTCACTTCAAAGTGCTCAAAGGAGGAGAGAATTTAATTTCTTTCAACTTTCTCTTGGAACCGAGAAAGTTGAACGTTTGGCTTTCCTTTAATCAACTCAAAGTTCTTCCTGCAAATGACTTTTCAATTATCCACTCCATTCAAATTCTTCGCTTTAACTACATAATAAACAATTTCCGATTTCGACCAGTCCAATTCAAAGCCAAGAAAACAAATGAGAACGTGTAATTTGGAATTTAATTCTTGTTGTGGGAATCATTAATTATTAATCGGTAAACTTTATTTGTCATTTCAACTTCCTCAATTCTAAATATAAATATTTCACGTTCTTATTTATAACAGTTATCTAACTGTTATGTAAATGAAATATATAAGAAATTCTCTGATACTTTCTAGATAAATCGAGTTAAATTATGATGCAAAGCTGGGGCTAACAAAGGAAATTCTCTCTCAAACTTTCTCGTTTTCTTATATCCTATTCTTGAGCAAACTGAATAAAGTGGTTCTAGTTATTTGAAGGCTCAATAAAAGGAAGAAAGTTTAGAACATGATGCATATCATGTAACAGGAGCAATTAATAATCTCTCAAATGACAAACTTCCATTCGTCCTTCAAAGTTTGGGCAGTTCAAATGACGTTAGTGAATTATTGTCCCTTTTAAGCAAATACATAATATAATTAAAGTGCATTAGAGTTAGATGAGAAATTCCCAAGATATTTTTTGACAAGATCTCTTGGTGGAAGGTTTTTGCATGTTCCATTTATTTTAAATAAAGTAAATAAAGTTTTGAGGGCGGAAGTTTGAAGAGACTTACTCGATACAGAGAGCATCAGGCTTTGAGTATAAATGAGGGAGAACTAGGCCCTTGCATTTGCCAAAGCATTCGTGGTAGACTCGGAAGTTTGCTTCCTTTCTCTCTCTTGAAAAGGGAACGACGGCGGCTTTAGGCGGATTTCGGTGAAGAAGGGAGTTGACTAGCCGCTCCGCATCCGTCGTCCGAATTAGTCCACAGGAATTTGCATTCATTGGGATCACTCCGGCCATCTTCAACACTTCCAGCTGCTCCTCTGAACATCGGGAGCAGAAAATCCGAAGCTCCTCACACATCTAAAACAAACATTGGAAATTCATCATTGAGAACAAGTGGTCTTAAACAAATTAAACATTAATGCTTATGTATATAAGAATTCTATAATGAATGATCATATTGAATCTAACCGTTTGACATACAAATTATTGAATAATATAAAATTTATGTATATTTGAATGTCATAAAGAAATAAATCTTATTTACTCCACAAGTAAAGTGGAGAATGAAATTAAAAGTGTAAAGAATATTAAATATTATCAAGCGAATAATAGTACTCCTTTCATTGGGATTTGAATGAATGCTCTGTGAGTTCATAGGTCAAGTTGTATTCAAATATGCATTTTGCAATGTAAATTCACATTATATTATTTATGTTTCATACAACGTTTATGCATTACAAATTGCAACATTTTATTAATATTGACAAGTACTTATGTTATACTTATAACTAAACAAGATAAATGTAAGATGATAATAAATATTAAATTTTGAACAAATTAGGTATGGAGCAAGCAAGGAATTAATAAAATGAGATAGGATGAGTAAACGAGGACAACTTTTGCCCTATCAGAAGGAGATAAATTCTGGCTCAGCCTTCATGACATGAAAAAGTAAGCAAATGAGAGCGAAAAGTGCATTGAGGTCTAAGAATGTCTCATCAATGTCTCTCCCATCCTCAAAACATCCGCTAATTCTCCGAAACAATGAACATTCCTCTCTCTACTAAATATAAACACACACGGCTGGTGTATCCCCACACCGTTCCGCCATCCTCATGAACCCTCATAATTAGCATAGGAGCAAACAAACTTCATTTTCACTCCTTCAACACTTCACATTCTCCCATTACAATTAATGAACTCGAGATTCAATGCATTCCTTTACTCCAATGGCTTCCGATTTATTGACTTGCTCGTAAAATTGGGTTCTTTCATTCTTACATCACACGATTAAACCAAAGGCAAATCCTATCACCAGAACTAAACTCGCTCAAGTGCGCAAAGGAGAAAAATGAATGAAAAGACCTTGTGAGCTCAAGCTTAGTTTAAATCATCTCATTATGATCCCTATATCCCCAAAGGAGTTTTAAGGTGCGTAATGCAAATGAGAAAGGGATGATGCGTTTTTGAAAGATGAGGTCCGGGCCTTCTGGCGTAAAGGAGAAGAAAATCATGTGCGGTTGCGGATCTCCCACACATCGACCGTCTCGGCCTTAAACCATTTCCAAAAATATGAATGAAAAGATACTCTGTTCCTTCCTTAACTCTCCTTCTCGTCTCATCCTATTAGATGATTTGAGATTAGGACAATTAAAGTCTACCGGATCCCCGCGAACCCCCGAATGAATGGGATAAAAAAGACACACGTAGGGATATAATCCAGAACCTTCGTGGAACTCAGTCTCACAGTCTCTCTCAAATCCTCCATGATTAATGATACGATAATGCCCCAAGCAGACTCAACCTCGCCGGGCTCTTCAGTTTTTCGATTCTCGACCTCGAAGGGTCTAAGAACTTCCAAAAGGAGTCGACCAAAATCCCATCTCCACGTTCTCCCCCATTCTTCCATATGTAACTACCTATAATAGTAATAGTATATTCAAATGCCCATTGAAAGGGAGAATATACATCTTTGCATTTATGGACCCGAAACTTATTTCTACTCCATTTGGCCAACAATGGATTGAAGCGTATTTGAATTCATCGCTTTACTTTGAACGTAATTTCTCCATTCTTCACCTTTTTGTGGAGAAAACTTCGATCTATTACGACGACCCAAAATACCACCTAAGGTGTCCATAATATAATACACATCTCTTCATTTTGATGCGGAATTATTCAAATTCCCCTCGGTGGGTTATGGAGGAAATGGGAAATATTGAGAATAAATTTGGAGAAAAAGGAAACGGATCGAGATTCACCTCTGGTTGAACGTGAGGGAGAGGTCACGTAATCATTCCCAAATACATTGAAAAGAGACACATAAGCATTGAACAGACGTTTAGGAAGTTCAACGAGGCGTCGTTGGGAACTCGACATGAGATGACTTTTGACTCCCTTCGATTTCCATCAGAGCGAGAATGGGAAGAGTTGTAAAAGAATGTGTATCTATCTCTATGAAGAAAGTAGCCTATTTGAACTTTGGACTCTGGCTAAAGGCAGATGGTTTCCGAAGGAAACAAAAACTACGGATATTTCGACATTGTGGACCCTAAAACAAGTTCCATTGTCATCAACGACTCTCCATGGAACTTCTTTAAACAAGTCAATGAAATAAACCATACAAGCTCAATAGTAACTTTTAAGACTTTTCCAACTACTACATATAAAATATACTTAAATACGAGATACTCGAATTTAAACATTCACTTAAATATGTAATATGTAGTTACAATACATAGGTAGTTACTTTGTATATAGATATTTATAAGGTATTTGCATACTATATTTATATACGTATTCATCAGATAAGTTAAATTATATGGACTACATAACACAAGAGAGATCTGCATAATAGAAAATGCAAAGTTTCCTTTTGACTTCATAATGAGAGCTGGATTATTAATTTCGCCTATATAAGGAGATATTGAGACGAGAACAGATGAGGATTTAAAGACGCTAAGTCGATTTACAAATAAAAACTTATTTAATATATGCAATAATAATACATAAAATAGCCAAAGTTTTTTATCACGTCTCGGCGATAAAGTCCCGACCAAAATTGGTGCAAAAGGGATGCATAGATTAAACACCCATCAACCCATCACATACAAATAAATATATAAAAGTTTCTCCTAACCTCCTCCAAAGGTCCATAAACAGATTGCTAATCGTAAAATGATTATTAAATAAAGTGATGAAAATGGAAGTTGTGAAGAGGAAAAGCTCTTGGTCATATAACAAATAAACTACCAATTCCAATGGTATACATAAGTACCATGTATAATATGATAATCCCAATCCCAATGATCCATTGGAAGGTTCTTGTGTTTTTGAGACATTCAACATGTCACTCGGCTCATTGCTACCAAGCAGATGATCAAAGTAAATGTAAAGTGGAACGAACGACTGCAGTTGCATCTTAATTCCCACATCATCCTTTTTACTGCAGACTTGAGCAAACAGATTGGGCGAGGGGCATTCGTTTATTGCGTAGATCCAATGCCATGCCCTCCGAAACAACTTTTGGCCTTCTCAACTCAAATCCCCATTTTTAAATGACCATATAAATGGATTTCAAACTCCCTTTTATAATTAACTTAATTATGACCATGCTGAACATCCTTCCATAGCTTTTTATCAACCCCAATTGATAAATAATGGATAAATCAATCAAAGACTAAACCCAATTTCCATCAGGATGGCATGCAGCTAATTTTCTCTATCACTCTCAAATAGTTAATTATGAAATGAATCCGTTTTTTATCCATTCATCTTTTTATTCAAATGTGAAAACGGGTCCCAGACCCATAATTATAAAGCTAATCAGAAAAATAAGTAATAACGAGGAAGAAAAATTCCCTGACGCAAAGTCAAAAGTCCTTTCATGCACATTGTGTTACATGAAGATGAATGATTAAATTAAATACGTACATATAAATATTATGTATGAAAATGCAAATGAGAAAGTCTCGGTAATGAAAGAAGCTATATAGAATTAAAAGTAACATGACTGGATTTTTTCTCCAAGTGCAATCCAAGTTGCATTGTAGGTAATAATAAATTGGGTTTTGAGTTTCCTTCTCTTATTCTTTTGCTACTCGTTTCCTCCAACTCCTTTTCAATGAAAGTAACTTTATAAATAAATTCAAGGGCGATTGGCGAGGAGGAGGCATGCAAGAGTGATATTAAGGGACCTTTGAGATTTACACATAACTTCCCTCTCCTCTTTCATCCTTCTCCTTGGCAAAGTCAGAATGCACAAGAGGATCCCAACACAAATTCCAATTCAAACCCTTCATGCCCAATATGATGAAGACGAGAAATGAGATTTGTAACTTCCTTTTCCCCAAATGACAATTCGTCATGTGGTTGGATGGAGAGGTTTATTAAATTAAATTTCTCGATTTTGACAGGTTCGCCGGAAATTGAAATTACATTATTTTTCAAAATGGATCTGTCGACCAATGCGGGAGATACAAACAGATTACATGAAATTGAAACAAAATTGCAATGATCGTAGCGTGAGAAAACTGAACAGGGGGAGGAAATTCAATTTTTAGATTTTTGAAGGAAAATTCCCAATTTCCTCTCCGCCCTCCCGAGGACCCCTAGCTTCCCATCAAATCCAAACATGATGGTTTACGAATGAGTCAATTCGGGCACTTCGTATGGGAAATAAGCTCAAATATGTACAAACCCTCCGTATGCCTCTGGACAATTGCCTTATCAAACGTGAGGAAAAGGAAAGATGATGAGGATGGGAGATGAGGAGAAGCGGAATGATCAGCCCAGAAGCCCAGATGAAACCGAAAGTCATATTAGCCAGAGAGAAAAATTCAATTTCATTTTTTTTAAATATTGACATAAAAATCCTGTTACGCCCCTCTTGCTATCAAGCAAGTCTTCCCATTTAGGGAATATTGGATGAAGAGAATTCCCAATTTGAAATTTATTCCGGACTAAAGAATCCCAAGAGTAAAAAGAGATTTGTGACTCAACTGAAGTTTGCAAACGGTTAGGAATATACAGATTTTAAATGTGCATGATTTCCTTCCTTTCCGCTCAACATCATCTTCAACTGAATCCAACTCCATTCAGTTCCTTGGGCTTTATTAGCCAACGTCGGATTCAAAATTTACGAAATTAGATTTCGAGACGTTCCTTTCCTTCTTCTATGAGTAATTTGAAGAAGAGGAATTTAATTTTACACTTCCAGCCCATCAAGATCTGAGATTTGGGAAGTTAATGAGCTTACGATCAAATCTAGGGGATTCTTTAAAAAATTCGCCCTTTTCACAAAACCCGTCTTTCATTTCATCTCTTACTTCATAAAAGCGCAAGAGTAATAAAACTCTAAATTGAATTCCAAATGGGTTTCTATTCATTGGCCTAAGAGGATCTTTATAAATACAACTGAGCCCCAGTTCCTCAAATTCAAAATCAAAATTAAATCAAACCCTGGCAAGGATGACAAGAATGACATCAGATTATGGGATTAAATGAAATTGTATGAAGTTTGATTAAGATTCCAAATCCTCACCTGATTGATTTGCGGGAGCGAGAAGGGGTGAAGGACCATGGTGAGTATCTGAGGAAAGCAGAGTCGCTTTTCTCCTCCAACGACGAAACATGAGATGAGTTTGCCTTCGAGGACCGTTTCCGTCTTCTCCGTCCGGACTCTATCAGGAGTCGAGAGGATCGGCGGGGGCAGGGAGAACGCGAGGGCCGGCGGTGATAAGATGAGTCCATTGCAGAGTCGGTTGTTCCGGACGACGATGGTGGGGACTTGGTCGTCCAGCTCCTTCTTTACATTCACGATGATCCGCGTCCCGTTCTCCGCCTCTGAAGCCGACGACGAGGAAGACGTCGATGAGGGGGATGGCGAGGGCGAGGTCGGATCTCCGCCTTCATTATTGTTGCTGTTGGCAGTGGTCTTGGAGTCCAGGCGGGCCAGGAGGGAATTTGGGCCTGAGAGGGTGTTGGCCGCCGTGAGCTGGTAGCTCTTTAAAACTTTTTTCAAATGTGGACTGGGCTTCCTCTCCATGCCGGATTGGTTTTGAGGACGAATTAATCCATTCTTCAGTTCAGCAGTTCAGGTCAAGATAAGATGATGCCTTCTGAGATGAAGGTCGCGGTGAGGATTAAAATTCGGCGCTTATTTTATCAATTACTTTACAAATTTTATAGAATTTCTATAAAAGAACTATCTTATATTTTTAAGACTTGTATATTTATAAAGAGAACAAGAGAAGCTCTAAGAAATTAACTTTAATTTGTTAAAAGGGTTCTTGTCAATCTGAACGCTCTTTTGAGCTGGAGCTTACAATTCTAAAAGACTCAAAATAATTACAATTTTATAATTTAAGCAGCCGACTCGTAGTGTGTATACAGTTCACTGGTAAATGAAATATTTTTAAAAGGTTTTCATAAATAGTACAAAGATAGTATTTTTATAATATTTATAAAAGGTACTTTCTTGAGTATTATAAGACCAATTTACAAAAAAATTTACACTTGTAAGCGCCTACAAATTGAAAATATACAAAGAGCGATGAGAGAACGAGATGGGTTCTTTGTACGCTAGTATGGTAGTGTTAGTTCCATCAATATAGTTCTTTTTATAATATTACAAAACTAACTACAATGACAATTGTAAATTGTAAAATGACACTCTGCTCAAGAAATAGATTGGAGGCTCAAATAATTAATTCTAGTTACACGCTTTGAACAATAAACTGCTTCTTTTAACAATATTTTGGCAAGTTGCATTTCATTATTTAATATAATAAAAAATATTAAATCAAAATTGAGCTCAAACTAATATTTTATAAGAATTTTTTTTAATATTATTAACTTGAACAATATGTAACAAATTAAACACTTTTGATTTTTTCAACTATTCGCATCGTATGTTCCCAATAAGCAAAATTTCTTTCTGGCCGTAGAAATTCCAACTTCGCTTCACAATTAATTTTCGAGATTAATGAAGAGTCTTCAAACCAATTAAAAATATTTTGTTAAGACTGAAGTTTTTTAAAGTTCAAGATTCCGTCGTTTGAATTAATTTTTTTACAGAAATCCAAATGAGTTAAATTACGTTTAAAATGTTCTCGCAAAGTTTATATTTCGATCAATTATTCCTCAATCGTCTTGAATCGTGCAGAAAAGCTGAAGATGAGTTTCATAAAGATGAAGATTTTCCTTTTTTAAAAATATAATTGAATTAATAATCACAAGGAATTCACCGAAGAAGTCGATTGGAAGTGTAAAACTGAATGACTATCACACAATTAATCAAAAGTTATTATTATTATTTAGAGAACCAAATTCCGAATGCATTCACAGAATCACAATTAAGATTACGGTTCAATTAAAAATCCACTCAATACTTCAACTCTCTCTTACTCTCCCGATCTTCAAATCGGCTCAAGAAGAATTTTGTCCACTTTCAAAAAAAGTTTAAATTCCAAATCTCACTTGATACTTTAGAGTCGGGAGCAGAGGACTACTCTGATTGTTTCGGTGACCTAAGGGGGATTTAAGAGTTCGGCCATCACGACAGAACGGAAGTTTTAGGCCATTTGAAGAAGAGGATGGCCGAGTTGGCCGTGGTCTGGGCAGGAGGAGACGGCAGACGGAGATGTAGATGGGGACCTGGCCGTGGAACAAATAATAAACAGACTCCGTCTAGACGACTGACGGCAGACATGAAGCGAATCTCCCCTGCGCAGCCATCACCACCACCAAAAAAAATCTCCCCAAGCCCTACTTATTAAACTTTATTTCTTTCCTTTTTATTTATTAACCTTTCCCCCCCCCCCCCCACACACCCCACCATTCGGACACGTTTTTTAATAATTGAACAATAATAAAATAATAACCAAACAAGGTTCAATGGTCCCCATTTTCTCAATTCCCTACATAAATTAAATTGTTAGAGTCGGGAAACTGAAGAGACTGTAGTTAGTAAATCCAATTGAAGGAAATTCAACCAGAGGAAAGCCGCCCTTAACTCATTTAACACCCATCATTTACCATCTGACTGACAATGAGCGTTCGATTTCGCCCTATCAAGCTTCCAAGTAAAAGAGGTTAACTTACAAGGCGTAATAATATGACAACTAATAAAGAATTCCAAGAGATCTACGCAGTTCAATTGGAGTATTATTGTAAATATTCCGTCATGAGGAATGTGGACAAGTAGACAAGTAGACATCGTACGATACAAAATTTGTCATTCATACAAACAGTCAATAATAGGGAGACAGAATGAGAGACACTTTCCTTATATAACTAAATAATTACATGCTCGGAATAGGCTATAAAATTGAATGTTATATAAAGTTAAGTATATGAATAGTTATATTTTTTACCTATACAAGGACTCCATGTCATTCATCTGGAATCATTATTTACTTATATCTAGATATATTTATTATACCATGTTTAATCTATTAATACTTAAAGTTAGAGCCCCTCTCGCGTTATCTCTTTGGGTTTTATCAGGAAGTATATCTTATCGATAATTCCCTATCCTTTTCTACTTGACCTTCCTAAAGTTCATTTTCACACTTTCTCAAAAGCTAACAAGAGACAAATGCATAAACACATATACTTTAATATCTGTACTGTATACAATGTTGTATTTATTTGTATGTATGGTCTTAATTTCCTAATCCTCAAAGTACTAATTGTAAGATTATTTGTCATTTGATAATTGAACGGCAAAACCCAGACAGGCCTTTGTTCCAATGTCTAAAATTAATAGGTACATATTTAGTAAATAAAACTACCATATCTGTAAGTGTCATTTTAATCTCTACAAAATAATGTGTTTACTTGTGTTTCTCAATACAATATTATGAATTTCACAAAAAAGGAACATTCATCTACCACTGCCAATTTATTCTCCTAGATATTGAGATACTATGTATGTATGTATTGGTATGTGTAAATGAATAAATATGTGCGAGAGTGAAAAAGAAAGAAGCTGACAGAATGTCAAACGAAATATGACAAATTACACGAACTATGAAAAATAGGATAAGGTTCCAAAAGAAAATTCTCCGTTTTTATATCACAATTCTTCGGGTCGTCCCCGTCTGGTTTTCCTTCTTTTTGGCATTTTAAGGGAGAAGTGAAAATAATTCTCTTGTCAAACTTTAAAAATGTTCTCATATTTATTTGACATTTCTTCCCTACATTTCAGCTCCAGATGGAGAATTTATGCAGCATATACATAATATTTAACTCACCATACATAGTCCTGTTACTACTACATGGCATATAAGTATATGAATGATGGAGATACAACTTGATGCGGCTAAGCTCAAGATTAACAATGCCAATATAAATAAAATATGAATTTATTCTCTCGTATTTCTCTCCTCAGGTTGGAAAAGTGAAATTCCACATTCCATTCCTTTTTGGAATCTCTCGACATTCAATAAACCTTGTGTTCAATTTGAATGAGGCGGGTGGTGCACTGATCAAATATGGCGCCTCCGCCATGATTGTGAAAGGTGTGTGTGTAACGAGAGTTGTAATCGCTGGAGGCCGTTCAACTTGTTACAATCTTCGTTGCAATTGCACTTGTGGAGGGTGATGGAAGAAGTCGAAGAAGAAGGGGGCTTCTTGGTGGTGGGAGAGTTTGATGGGTGACGACCTCGTCGTCCTTCGCGTCTGGCGATGCGCCATGCCGGCTTCTCACCTCTGCCCACTCAAAGAGATCCTCTCAATGATCTCCTTGCTCCTCATTTCATCGTCCCATTGAAGGCCCATGATCATTTTGCCCATTTTCCCTATAACACTTCTCCTTCCCCATTCAAATACCCAATAAAGACATCCGGCAGTGCAGTCCGAGTCCAAGAGCTCTCCTTGGTCATGCCAAAGTAATTACTTGAGCACCAAAGTATACTGTACATGTATGTACTTATACAATGTACAGATAGTTATGTACGTACAAAGTAAAGGAAAAATGTCAAAGTTCTTTTTCAACACGTTGGAAAGGACAAGTTTAATTTTATGCATTTATTTATAATGTAATATAAACTTTAAAAGGGTTTTCTGGAAAGTTGTTTTATTCAGTTTATTACACATGCAACATTTAACACTCTTATGTCTTATGATTAGAGTTCTTAAGTACAGGTGTACATTTATATAATGAACAATCTTCATTTTCAGGGTTCTCGTCTTTTCTATAATCCTCATAGTTATATTTATGCATGTGGGGTGTGCATAGTATTTACATAGGATGGATAGCATAAAATAAATGTATTTATGAAGGAGTTGTTTTAAGCCCAGTAAAGCAGAACAACTATCATTTTACTAGTTCAACTTTAACGTAAAAAATGAGGGTTTTGAGGAGAAAATCCTCCATTTTTGATGGTTGTTAAAAAATTCAAGTTGAATAAACCATATTTTTTGAAAAATGGTTGAGGCGCCTACGGAAGCTCCTGTTGAGTGTAGGGAAGGTTGTTGGGAGATGGAGGTTAAATGATCTACGTGTTGGGCTATGGAGCAAATGAAGATGATGGGGTGAGGGAAGTTGGCAATTGGGACAAACACGACGATCGTCGCCTCCTCGTCATGTTGAGAGGAAAGTAAGGCGGAGTGGCGGAGCAAATTGGAGTGAGGGATGGCGGAAGGCGCCAAGAACCCTTGCCAAACCTTTACTCCCAAAACGACCATTTACTCCTTCAGAATGAAAGTGGGGAGAGAGGGGGGAGACGCCACCTACTTACATACATAACATATTTTTTATTCTCCCCCCTTCAAGGGAGATGAAGAACAGAGGAGGAACGTAATGTGAGGAATTAATTGCCCGAACATTATTTAAGTGTGTTGGGGAGAGGCTTTTGCTCGTTTGCTGGTCTTTGACGAGACGACGGATTGGAAAAGAAGTTAAGGTGGAAAAGACATGGCAAGTGTTGAGAAAGGAATTTTTCAATCGGGCGTCATGAGTCTCCGTATACAAAGTCACGTAATGGTGGAGTGGACAATAGAGAGAAGATGAAAGGGACGAGAATAGCTCTCGAGATTTCGTGACTCTTGAACGAGAATCTATTTCATTTCTTTCTATATAAATCATTCATAATTGATTCACACACTCGTTCCCTCTCGCTCAAACTTATCCAGACTTCATACATTCAATAATCGACATTTTTTCATCCTGAATATCTTTTCAATGATAAGTAGACGCTTTATCCATTTCATAAAGATAATTTCCTAACTTGCCCATAATGCTTAAAATATGATGGAGAAGTTGATAATGTTTGCATTTTAATAAATGTGATTTGGTATATAGTATCAATACGTGAAAATTCAGAAATAAATTAAGGATTTCAAGTGTGTGGTGGGAAATGAAAGGCGGCCGACCATATACAATATCTATCAGGTAAGCTGAGGTGAGCGAGGAGGCGCTAAAGGGGAAAACGAGATTCAGCCATTCTCATTTTCTGCAATTTGGCGGTGGGAATGAATGCAGAGCTGGCATCTCTCTCTTTTTTCCATCAGCCTTTGCGAATCTCGCCTCAATGCTCTTCAACTCTTCAATGCACCTACAGAATGCATTTACATACGTAAGTACCTTCAAGTACAATAAATACATGCTGAATGTTAAATGATCCGCGTCTCCTATTCCGATATTAAGAATAGCCATTTGAAATGATTTGAATATGGGATAGGTACAGGTACTGCAATAAATCCTAAAATATTTCACTTGTAATTGACATCCCCTCCCTATTAAAATATCGGCAAAGTGAAATAAAACTTTTTTGCATAATCAGGAGCTTGACTTTGAATATGTAACGCAATGAGGGAAACGTGTCTAGTACGGTTCAAGTATTTTTATGCTTTTAGAAGACGGATTCTTGACCAGGCTCTGAGTTGAAGTATCATCATAATCCTTGAAACTTTTACATTTTCTTATTATTGACAAGATTTACGATCTCCGCCCATCTCTCACCTCATTTTGATCTGTTGTGGGTCATATACGCACCTTGTTCATCAAAAACATGCTGTTGAGGCAATTGTCATTTTTTCGCCTATCTTCCTTTTCTCACCCCTTCTACACGTGTGATAAAGGAAAGTTTATTGCTGAATGACAATTTCCCATTTACCAATTTCCATTTACAATTTTGCTTTTCATTGAACCAACATTACGTGTTGTACTTTTTTATTCTGAGGAATTTCCGTTGACTGAACAATAACTTCTCATATTACAAGAACCGATTGATTTTTTAGATTAGATTTTTCTTGACCCATGGGAGAACTACAGAGAGACGCGTGTAAACTCCAGGAAAATCACCACAACCAATCCCCCATGAGACAATTCCAATCTGTCTTGTTGTGCCGTCATTCAGAAATAGTGGCTAGAATCAATAACAATTTAGTATTAATAAATTACAATTATTATAAAGACCAAAATGGTATATCTATAGTATACATAAAATATCATTTATTTATATTATTAAAGTCGCCGAAACTTAAACTTACCCCGCCGCTATCTCCCTATAAAATAAAATAAAATAAAAAATATTAGTATGCTTTTCGTCAAATATGTAATTTTGTAACAATTAAAGAATGAAAAGAATTCAACCTTTAATTGTTTTGGAATTTATTCAATAATATTCATAAATCTTAACATATATAAATGTCAAAGGTTTAAGTTAAATCTTACACTGCAGGCGTCAGTTCCTCTCGATCCTGCACAAATCATGGCGTTTGTAATTCCTCCAGGCGCGAGGTTCCCATATCTCTTCCCACATTGCCCATTACTCCAAATGGGGATGGAAACTTCTCTTAATTTATGAGGGCCGCCGGGTTTCCCCGACTGTGTCGTTCCCCATCCGGCAACAGTCGCTTTTTGGTTCTCAAGTCTTATTGATGGCTGATCGATACAAATCGGTTTCACCTTAGTGTCGAATTGGACCGGACTGTTTAATTTCAAAATTGCCACGTCGTTGTGCTGCGTGTCGTTATAAAAAATTAAGTATCAATTACTTTATAATTTATTTTTACATTAAATGAGTAGAATTGAATGTCGCTTGAAAATCAATATCTTACAAAAGTTCTCGCATTGTAGTTTTTGTTGTAAAACACTTTTGCCACTTTTCGATCAACTGCGCTTGCATAGACGTTATGAGCTCCCAACCTCACTTTGACATTTCCAACAGTTGATGAACTCAATCTATTTATTGACATTTGGTGACATGTTTATACCAATAGTATTATATGAGTATCTTAGTTAATTAGTTTTTATTAAACACTTACGGAGCAACACAATGAGCTGCAGTAAGAACATGCTAAAAGTTCGAATATTTATTTAATTTAATAATCATTAATTATCATCTACTGTAGAATAAACATTAGATGTATAGGAAGAATAGGAACAACTTTAAGATACTTTTTTCTTCTTTGATATAAAATGTTAGCAATGTTGATTAAGTTAAAGTTCTTATCTGTAATTTGATTATTTAATTTGAATACCTGATTTGTGATGAGAGAACCATCGCAAAATTGTTTTCCATTGTTGAGCAGAGCAGCCTAAATAAAAATCAAATAATTTTTATTGTTTGCTATAAATAAGATTTTATTCTACGAAATGTTTATGTTCACCATAAAAGGATATTTAGATGGCCAAGTTTCAGATCCACCAACAATGTATTGGGACGTACAACTAGATTTGATTATGTTGGGTCTCTTCTGCACATTCATCATTTGATTGTTTGGGCGTTTCTTGAAAAATGCCGCGTTCTTATTGCTCTTTGCTGTAGATAGATCATTGGGACAACAGATAATATCTTCCATAACGTTCTCTGCATTATTAAACATGAATTACAATATAACTTTCACCATTTTTATATTCGAAATTGAAATTGTTAAATAATGCTAACAATAAGTAAAATTTAAAAAATAGCATTTAAAAAAATTGAATTTTAACCTCCATTTAATGAAAAAAGATCCAACTTTGGGAAATTTTCTTGAGTGCAAATTCCGCTTTCGTTCCTTACAATGTATGCCAATTCTTCGTTTCTAAAACGTTCGTTTTCAAAGCTTGAGTAAAGGATTGGATAGCAATTCCTCAAAGTTGTGCACTTTCCCAATAAACCAGAATTTGTCCAACAAGCTCCTTCTTCACTTCGTGTCTCTGTCTCAGCGTCCCATTCTGTTTCTGTTTCTGGAGATTCGGTCGGAGGGGCTTTTGAAGGTTTGACCGGACGACGGCCAGGATGACCTTGCACTTGAACAGGAATTTGAACAAGTGACGGGAACATTAAAATACCGGGGCCGTTTAAATACTCAACGTTATAATTTTGCTCTTGTGGTAAGTGTATGTTGAGCCACTGTCGCTTTCTCCGTTCTGATATGAACTCATTTGCTTGTTCATCTTCTTGACCTTCTTCATTATTTTCTTCTAATAATAGGGAATGTTCTAATTAATAATGGTAATATTTAATAATATTAAAATATTAAAATAAATAATTCGATTTTAATTAACCTGCTTCGATGACAAATGAATCTCTTTCTTCATCAAAGTAGGGAAGAGTAGAAGAAGTCAAGTGAAGGAGGAAAAGAAAGGTTAGAGCAGCAATTATTTTCTCCATGGTGCCTTGTCCTTTACTCCTGAGTGATAAGGAGGCGAGGAGTGAAATGATGAGGATTCCGAGTCAATGAGGGAGGGTGTTGAGGCTCCCGATGGTTGTCGGTGAAGGCCTCCACCTCCCATTTTCGTCTCTGGAGTGGAACGACCTGAGACTCCTTTTATTACACTGGCCCGGAATGGGCAGATCGGCCCACCCTCCAACACTCAGCAATTTATTGTCCACTCAGACATCGTCGGGTAAAACTCACCTCAACAACCTCAACCTCATGGAAGGCCTTTTGAATTGAAGATGAAGGAGGAGGAACAACTTCTGGCTCTCTTTAACATTCACTTTTCATCCTCACCGTCTATTCAATTTAAAAATGACATTTTAATAACCTTTTGTCTGTATTCTACAACTGTGTTTTCAATATGTCCTTTATAAATGTAGAATATTATCCTATACCGGCTTCTATTAAATGCTAACCCTAACCCTAAGTAAGTGCTTAAACGTAAGATTGTTCTTGAAGAATTTGATACGACTTGTTTGGGAAGATAAAACATACTAAATACTTTGAATTTGAATAAATGAAAAATAAAAATGAAGGTTGACAAGATTAATTTAACCAATTGTGAATGTTTAATATTGAGATTTAAAGTATAAATTTCATAATATAAATTTCATAGTATAATACTCTAATACATAAAACAGATACGTATACTTAAGTATGTTTGTAAATGGTTAAGAAAAAGTCATGTCCAAGATTTGCTCGGATAAGATACTGGAAGATTCGAGGATTAAAGTTGTGACTAGCTTCATATAAAACCATTACTACTCTAATAGTATTGTATAAGAATTAATTCTGTAAAAATGAGGGTTTTATAATAAAGAATGTTTTTAACTAATTTGATTTTTCATTATCATCATTGCCAGAATCGAGTGTTTGCCAACTTTGATTTGGTTTGAGCCGTTTAGTGTTCTTCAATTGATGCATCTTTTTGCTCCTTGAACAAATTGAATTAACTAATCGTAAGTTGAATTTAAACATTGGAAGTTCATGGAAGTGGCTAGAGAACTCAAGATGAAATTGCGCCTGAGAGGCCTCAAAGCCTCAATGGGTTTATTTACATTGTGACATTCAGCATATTTTTTTCTCAATTAAATCCAATGTTTGGCAGCGAACATGGGGAACTTGCATGAGAAATGAGAAAGCGGCTGGAGAAGTGGAGGAGAAAAATAAATGTTTAGTTTTTCATCTTAAATCTCGACTTGTCTTTATTATTTACTAAAGAGAGAATCCAGGGAGGCTCAATGTAAATGTTTAGAATCCCTTCAGCTCCTACGCCTTTAAAAAGACATTAAGGTAGATGAGGATTTATTAAATTAAGTCAAGATGTAAAAAAGTCCTTTAACTCGTTTTCTCACCATTCTCACTCTCATTACAAGATCTCATTCATCTTCGTGCCAAAGAAGGAATTGAAGGTACTAGAACCATTTGACAATAAACATGTTCAGCTTAATTAAAAACCCAATTGTCAGAATTGATGATAAATATGAAAGATCCTTTGCACTAAATAAAATGTTGTTATAATATACATGCACATGTAGCAAAAATATAAAGATTTGAGTCACTTATTCAAATTTCTCAATTACTCATCATTATTCCAAGAAAGAAAGATAACTTAATAGACAGTAAATGTTAAAAGGTCAAAACAGCCGAGTTGTCCATTTCAAGCAATTAGTCATTCATGTACTCAACCTCAACGTCAATAAATTGAGTCAATATTAACAAGATACAGATACCATTAGTCCTATATTGTATACCAGCCCAGTGAAGAATCTAAATTGTAGAAAACTATATAATTTGATTAATTAAATGATATTTATAATTTTTATTAGGAGTACATTTCACAACAATACAATATACAAACAGTTGCAGTTTAAAGTTATGTAGTAATTAATATTAATATTTGTATATAGTTTAACAAAAAAGTATTCACATCATTGATGATCATTGATGAGGTTGGTGTAGTGAGGTTTTGAGTAATTTTTCAATTTTGAGGTAACTTTCATATTTTATTCACAATGTAAGTACTTGAATATTGAGATTCATTTATTCAACGTATGAAATAACACGTTTTTCAAGCGTTCATTCTCTTCCTCTTGGTTCTCTTCACAAAGTCCGCTTTAATTGATTTTTGATCCAATCCTTGAAATGGGAAACTCGCCTAAAAATTGTAAGTTAGAAGTTCTTAATTATAAATTAAGTTCCAAATTATTATAAAATGAAATTACTTTAAAATTAACTAAAAAAATATTTACGTGTAAACTCCAGGAAAACCTCCGCATGCTATTCCCCATGAGACGAGACCAATCTGTTTCGCTGTTCCGTCATGATTAATTATAAGAGGCTAAAATAAAATATGTTAATTTTATAATGTTTTAAAATATTTCGTTATTTTCATAACCGTAATTCAAAATTATTAGTTATTTTGAATTGAAAAATAAAATATAATATAATGTTCATAATAAGGTTTATTTTGACTTACGCCTCCGCTGTCGCCCTAAATAAATATTAAAAAATTTAATTAAAAAATTTAACAATTTAAAAGTCACAGCAGTGAACAAGTGAAATGTTTTGTTATGTGTATAGAATTATAGGATATCAACATAATTAATAACAAATAACACTGCTAAATGCGCATACATTAACTACAGTACATAATAGGTAACTTACTTGACAGGAATCCACACCGTTTCGCGACCCAGCACAGACCATATATGATTTGATAGCACTATATTTGCTCGGCCCTCTTGTTCCTTGTTCCGGAAGGCCTTGAGAATACATTGTATTGCAATTGGAATTTGTCACCACTTTCACTGTCCCATGATGAAGTACTCTTGGAGCTTGGCCCATATAACTTGTCATTCCCCAACCCGCCACTGTGGCTGGATAATGCCCAGAGTCATAGACGGAATCATCCCCTTGGAAGAGACAAATGGGCTTAATGGTTGAAGTGAATGTGACAGGAGAATCGAGCCGAAGGATTGCAATGTCGTATTCCTATTTTGGAAAAAGAGTTTATTTTATTTATCTTTTTATTTATCTTTGTTTACTAATGCTTAAATATGCCAATAATATTGAAAAATGTGTGGGAAGTTTGAATTACAAAAGTCGGCAAGTTGAATTTGGAATGTTTGAAAGCGTAAGAAACTCTTCGAATTTGAATGGTCGATTCCGCTTGATCGTACAAATTATGATCCCCAAAGTGAAGTTTCCAACCAGAGATCTGTTGATTGCTAAAATTTGCTTATTTCAATTTCTTATTCATATTTAATTGAAATTAAGCATTATTTTATCGTTTACATTATTTTAAAAGAGGTAACAACAATACAGTAGCGCAATCTCGGATTATTTTTTAAAATTACATAGTTTTTAAAAAATACAATGATGTCACTATTATATTGTTTTATAATGCCCCAAAATAAAATATTTTCCTGTTATTTTGTTTGATAAATGATTTTAGTGATTTAATTTAAAATTAGAAACAAATATTTTTATATTATAAAAAATATCACAAGGTGAAAAAATTGAATAATTTACGCTAAACAATGTGCAGCTGTCAAAACGTGCTAGAATATACAAATATAAATTAATTTACATTCTCATTTTACATTAAAGTAAGTATAATATCTGTATTTAATTAAATAATAATTTAATCATAAAATATTATTTTTCACAATTCTTACATTTGAGTTTATAAGACTTCCTCCGCAAAAGTGTCGTACTCCATAACTTGTAACAGCTTGTATAGATACCTTAAGAAATTAATTATCTGCTATACTAAAAATATAAATTCTATTTATAAAACATTTGCTAATATAATTGTCGTTAGTCTCATTATAAGTACCATCCAAGGATATTGTCCTTTTGCTGCTTCGCTTCCTCTCACAATATTTAAACTTCCACAGGAGCTGAGGGCGCCTTCAACGTAAGGTTTCTTTGTTGTCGTTGTTGCAGGAGGTTTTGCAGAAATGATGGGGAAAGTTGGGTTATTCACATTGATTGGCTTATACGGTGGAGGTTTTTTGGTTGTCGTCGTTGTTGTTGTTGTAGTTATTCCTAGTTTGATTGGTGGCTTTACTTTGGGTGGATTTGAAGGACAGCAAATTGGATTTTGGTATCCTTCTCCTTCTGGAATTCATAAAAAGAAATGAGCACACGAGTAAAAATAAGAAATAATAATACACTGTAAAATATGTTTTGCAAATGCTTATATGGTATGTATAAAATTTGAAATAATTATTTGTTGATTGATTTAACTCGATATGTTCTAAATTTTTTCTACTTCATATACTATTCATAATTAATACCATTTACTTTTAGAGTTTGAACTGTACAAAACTTATTTATAATCTGTTATATTACCTAATTTATTAAAAAATAAAAAATAAAGAAGATGTCGCGAAAATACCTATTTATACATATATTAATTATTTTGATAGTCGATAAATATTTTAAATAGACAGGCTCGTATAAATAATTTACTTTGTCTAAATTGATAGGAATAATGCGGGCGACAATATCCCAAAGTATTTGAAAGTCCATCAACGAGAGGGGCGTTTCTCGGAACTGACACATTGTTATTGTCAATGGCATAGAGTAATGGGTAACACTGGCGGAGTGACAAACAGGAACCTTCGTATCCATCACTCTTTGTGTAACATCCGTCGGGTTTAGTGGGCTTAAGCGTAGGCCTTTGAGTCGTTGTTGTCGGTTTTGTTGTAAAGATTGGTGGTTTGGCCAAAACCGGCCTTTTGGTCACTTGCTGGGGATTAAACGCTGGGAATCCAGGGAATCCAGGGAACTGTCCAAAGTTTAAATGTCCTGGCACTCCACCGATAAGACCCGGGATTTGAACATTCGGATAAGATCCTATCGGTTGTTGCATTGGTTGCTGTATCGGTTGTTGAAATTGTTGAAATTGCTGGAATTGTTGGAACGGAAATCCAGGAAATCCCAAATATTGCCGCTTTTCTCTTAACAGATTTTCATGCATTTCTTCATTTTCATAATTTTCTATATTTTCTAATTCAGCTACAACAATCAAAATATTAATGTAACATACATAGAATGAATACCGTGATTTGATCTATTACCTAATCTAATTTTTAATTTTAAAATGAAAAATTAATTTTAAAATTGAACAGTGAGAAATCTTACCTGACCAACCCAAGGTATCATTGTCGACGACGAACCAAGTCGCTGAATTTAATCTCAAGACGAGGACGAAGGACAAGAGGCGAAGGAGTCGAGTGCCCATGCTGACAGGTGGATTGTCACTGGTGGTGTTTGAGCGTGCCAACGACCTGAATCTTCTCAGACAGTCCGCCACCCCGCCCACAACCCACGGCGAACCCCATCAATCACTTCTTATTGTTCTTATGCATTATTCTCCCCCACCGCCCCTCCCTTCAAATTCCCTTTGTTGTTCGCAGGGATCGATAAAGATCTCAATTCGTGGAATTCGCATCAACATCAAAAGGGATTTGGAATGCAAAAACCTTCCTCAACCACGCCGAACTTCACCTTGTCCCATGTCGTGAGAAATTTTTACATCTCAATTTCTCAATGTACGATCCACTCCTTGTTATCATCATATCATCGTGTGTGCATGTAAGATTTTAAAAGCTAATTGTAAATGCTAATTACCATTTTTACCAATTTGTCTCTGAGAGTAAATTGGCAATTAACTCATCAAATTCTCCTACTACTCCACACTTGTTTGGTTCGAACTCGTTTGCCCATATAAGTATACCAGGAATGTATACCAAAAGTGTTCCTTGCATGACTCGTTGATACTCGGTAAACTAAATGAATAATTTAACGAGATTGGAAATTGGATTGAAAGTCGATTAGTTCGAATATGTAAATATTCAACATTAATTTGCTTACACGCCCTTTGCAAAACTGGAACCAACTCCCTTGCACATCCATCGACTCTTCTGGTTGTTCGTTAAGACAAAGAATTCTCCAAATGTGTAAGTCGTAAATAAAGCAGGATGGGGAAAAAATGAGATTTTTAATCGGGATCAAATGAATGCCCCCCAAGCGGTTCAAACTTTTCTTTTTCCAATACACGATTCACAATGGGCATAAATATCAAACTCACAAACCTTTTGTTCCTCTCGTCTTCTTATTTCTGCGCAGTTAAAAGGGGCCTGAGCAACTTTAATTTTTTTTCCCATTGAAATTCAATCCAATTCGTAGAGTTCTGATCATCCCAATCGTCTTCTTGTTTATCTTTTTACAACAACGACGGAGTTTCTTCAAGACAAATATGATCAACGGTTTAATTCAATCGAGAATTCCTCCGCAGTTGAACTTGACAGATAAAGTAACCATTTACATAATAAATAATGTGAAGTATTTCATCGTTCCGGCGTTCCGGAAAACGAACATTTTGGCTATTTCTTGAAGGTCTGAAAAGGGCAAAGTAAAAAATTTTTCGCAAGTGTAGCGAAATTCTTGGAACAGCGGGAGGGAAGATAAAAAACCTGCTCTTTCTCTCTTCATCCAGTCACAAGGAAGATCCATTCATCTTTTCATGAACTGCAGAAGGAGTTTGTGGGATTAAATCCATTGTTGTCCTTCAAGCCATTAGATGCAAAATATGCATTTACTTTATCTTGGCCTTTATGCATTCTCCTTCATATAAAATCCAATATAAATAACACGAGTATAAAAAGATGATTCCTCTTGGCCTTCGGCACAAAATAAAAATTCCATCAAAACCGCACCTTATTATGAAATATTACATTGCAATAATTGACTGACATTGAATTGAGTGCGAATTGTTATATTACAGAAGTATATTGCTGGATTTTTATTGTGAGAGCATTAAGATTAAGTAATCAAAGAACAATTTTCAATGTAAAAAACTTTATTCCAACATTTATTCCTATTTGACCATTAAATAATAAGCTAAATGTCAAGTCTTGTTTAATTGTACTTACCATTACTAACATTTCAAACAATAATGGTAAAAAAGCAGAAACGTCCAATTCTGACTACTAATAAGTATACTTAATATATACACGTGACATGTGTTAAAAGCTCTAAATATTTTATATAACAATCAAGGAGCAAATGTCTATCATGAATTCAAGAATGTCTATCCATTACATGTTCTGATTTTTCTTGATCCATTGGATAAAGCTGTCGACTCGGGTGTACACACCTGGATAATATCCTGGAGCTTCTCCACAGTCAACACCAAATGAAACAATTCCCAATTGTTCGTAATTTCTTCCATTCCACACGATTAATGGACCACCTGAATCACCCTGTTGAAAAATTAAAATATAAATTTTATTATAAAAATATTTAATGATGAATTAACAGCTTCTCCGTAATCAGTTTTGACTAACATAACGTAAATTATGTATTATCATACCAAACTATTATTTATTAAATGAATATCTTTACCTGGCAAGAATCCTTTCCACGTCCTCCAGCACAAACCATTGAATTTTGCATTTGAGCAAGTCGTCGGTATTTATCTTGACAATTCCTCTGGTTCCAAATAGGAACCGAAGCGTAATTTGGAACAGTTGACTGAGGACGTTGAGTTCCTTGTTTTCCCCATCCCACAACCATGGCGTCTTTTCTGCCAAAAATCCCTTCTGCATTTTGTTCCATCATGCAAATTGATTTAATATTCTGCCCACTTCCCGCATGTCTTGTAAGCTTGATCACGGCCACATCATTATTCTAAAAACATACATTATAAAATCATTATGGTGTCGATTGAGGGATAAATTGATCTCATTGGATTGAATGGAAAATTGAAGTACGAGGGTTTGGAAGGAAAATCCTCTGTTGTAGAAGATTCGCTCAGCTTGATGACTCTCAAAAGGCCCATCATTGGCGTTGTAAATGTTGTAATCCCCCAAATGAATTCGAATTTTCCTGGCACTGTCAGCATTCAACCTTTAACCCGAAAAAAATATTTTATAAACAAATTCATAAAGAAAATTCAAAAAGTATTTTATAGCTTGTTAAAATTTTCTTCTGTTAAACTCACGTTTTAACACAATGAGCTGCAGTCAAAATATGCCTGAAAAAGAAACAATTTTTATAATTATTGATAACTTGTATATAAATCTAAAATAAAATATTCAAGTGTTTTGGAATGATTTCCTTACCTTGAATCAATAAGTGAACCTCCACAAAATTGTCTTCCGTTGTTCATTAAAGCAGCCTTAAATCACAAAAATTTCAATAAATGCTCATTTATAAATAATTTAATTGCGATTAGTTGATTACGAAAAGTTAATATACCTACCAATTGTACCATATTTTACTTTAAAGTGTTAGTAATAGTAATTGTACCATAAAGGGAAATTGTCCTTTAGAAGCTGGAGATCCATTAACGACATGTTTCAACGTTCCGCATGACTTTTTCACTCCTGGCGGCTTTCCACCCAACGGCTTAAAATCAATTGGCAATTGCGGGTATTTCCGTTCCATCTTCATCCAACTGCAACAAATGTAATTCTTCTCTTTTCCACATTGCCCAGCATTAAGTCGGAGCATCAAACTCAATTCGTCGCTTTCCGAAGTTGGATCCTCCGAGTCCTTGACTGAGAACAAGAAAGGATAGCAATCTTTGAATTTGACACAAAGTCCATCGTCTCCTTGAGTCGTCGTGCAATCCGTGGAGTTTTGCTCAATCGAGTTCTTTCCAACAGCAAACACTTCCGTTGGCACTTCAACTTCATTAAAATTTTCAGTCGTTACGTCTTCCACTACGAAGCTCGTCGTTCTTTCTTCCTCAACTCTGGTAGTTTCTTCAACTTCTACCGGCGCTTCATTATTAGTTAATGCTTCATAAGGAGTAGCTTCTGGTGTTACTGAAATAATAATACAATTGTATCCATTTTAAAATAATATTCATTTTTTGCAAAATAATGATTCTTTGAATAATTTAAAATAAATAAAATAATGATTGTTGAGAGAATAATTTGAAATAATTGAATTAATGATTTGCAATAAGAGTGGTTTTTATTATTATTGATAAGGATGATTTACCCGAAATGATAACTGTATCCTCAAATTCATAAATTTGACAATTTGTGAAAACGAAGCAGAAGCAGAATAGGAGATTGGTGAGAGCCCGCATAGTTGTAAACCGTTGTGGAAGCCAAAGTGGCCGTTTCAACCTTGGGATAGGACCATTTTATATGAAAGTTGGAGTTGATTACTGCGGAACGTTGACTCCTTTCCATCGTCGGTCGGGTTGATTGTTCCCAAGTTGGGCGGAAGCCCAATGAGACCCGCACTGCCTCAGGTCACCGTCCCTTTTACTATTACACTTTACTACTCTCCTCACATCTCTCAACTATTGTCTGGACTAGGATGATTATCATTTTATTTATCATGCCTCCACTCCTACATAACAACCTCAGCCAGTCAATGTACAAGATGTTGAGGAATTCATCATTCAGCCCCCGCAGTGACAGGATGAATTGAGACAATCACCCTCGGCCCATCTCTCATGTCAAACAGCTCAAACATCCGATTCGTGGGAGAAGAATTCCAATAAGTTTTATATAAATCTAAAGGCCATTTTGCAAACTTGAACTTTGCAATAAGAAATTCAACGACATTGATGATCATGTTCGATTATTTGATGCTTGAGTATGGCAATAAATTTAAATCATTATATTCTGTTATTAACAATATTAATTTTTATTTATTGTAATATTTATCAATTCATAATTAACTTTCTATGATTTTCTAAAAAACATAGTCGAAACATTCATTTTCTATCATTTTAAAATTACTTGGTAGGAAATAAAATAAAAATTTAAAACAATTATGAAAGATACAACAAGATACTTATGGTTTTATGCTCGAGCAATATCATTTATAAAATTCAACATTCATATCACAATATTAATCTATGAGATTATTTGAATGTCAAATTTATTTTACTGATGAAATTGGTGTCAAAGTCAGTGTAATTGCATTTTATTATTACTTCTTGCATTGATTGACTTTATTTGGAGAAAATTGAACAAGCAAAATAAACATGAAATTGGTGGCGTGTCAATATTAAATTATCATACAAAACCCAAACCTCTCATTTGGAATAATGGAACTCTTGACAGCCATATCATTTCTTTCCCTCTCAATTGCTTCCAAGTTAAATTGAAGGATTCAAACTTTCTTTAATAGTTGACATTGAAAGTTTTATATCTTTAGCCAATTAATTCATACATTATTTACCCCTGTATTTACTTATGATAAAGTATTTATTGTTCAACAATTAAAATATAAGAACTTTCCTAATTAACTTTTGTTACAAATAGCAGACACTGATTTCGGTTTTTCTTAAATAAAATAAAAGTTAATTTATTACATATACAAGTAGATTACACCATGATTCTTTAATTTATCTTCCAAGTTACATATTATGTATAAGAAAGATTGAAAAAATTTCATAGCAAATATAGCCATTCTTAACTTGTTTTGGTATGATTTGTACTATGAATGGTATGGGATAAGGGTACAGTATGGTATAAAATAGTAAACGTGAATATGATAAATCTTAAAACCATTTTTAGCTATTGTAATGTATTAAGCTAATATAAATATGTACCTATTACTATTGTACCTTTGTACCTTTGTAGTATTAATATAAAAATTTGAATGAAAAACAGTTTTTCAAAATATAAGAGATATGATAAAAGATATTAAAAGAAGCCTTTTTATTTCTGCCTTTCTCTCCTATTGCCATGCTATTGAATGGTAGAAATGCGGAGCAGGGGGTTTAAGCATTTCATTGTTTCGAGTGATTAGGAGACTCCGAGGTTAATTTATGGCTGTCCGTGACTCGGAGTTTTGGGACGAACGGAGGCTGACACTACTCTGCCCATTCCTTCACTCCTAAGATTTTAATTGGAAATCGAAGGTAGTTTAATAGGCGAAACAGAACTCATGAAGAAGAAAACCTTCACTCACTCATGAGAAATCAACGTTCCTTCATTTCTCCTCAAAATCGTCCTCCCTTCAAACTTTCCTTTTTTCACACTACTAGATTGCACACTGCAATGCACAATTCAACATTCCCCTCCATTCCTCTTCATTTTCATTACTTTAATTACATTTTTAGATTTAATTTAAATTGAAAATGCACTTTTGAATTAAATTAACTTGAAATTAATTTGCTAAGCTAAAACATTTCAAATAATATAAAATTAACCCACTTACCCGAATTGATAAAGTTTGACGATAATGGACGATCAGACACTCGACTCGATTTTTGCAGGAAAGTTAATAAACCTTCCACCACTTTCCTCAAAAATTGTGAGGATTTTCACAAGTTCAACTTTCACAGGTAAAACAATGTTTTGTAATTAAATTAATGAATACATAATATAAATGAGTACATAATAATAACTAAAAATTAAACCTTGCTTATTGAATATAATGTTTCGATTGAAATTGGCTTCAATTGTAATTACAATATAAATTATATAACTAAAATATCGTAACATTTTAATAGTCCATCTAATTTATTTACATATTTTATAAATTATAATAAACCTATAAAACGCAACGATGAACTTCGTACAGGGCCGGATCTTCAAACTTGAGGCCCTGGGCAAGCCAAAATAAAAGGCCCTTTTATGTAAACTATTACTATAAATATTACTATATCCTTTTTTGCCTACACGATCATTACAAATAGGTCTCCAATTTTTTTAAAAATTCGCCGGTTAAAGCCGGTCAGAATCTACAGTTTTCGAAAAGCTTTTTGACTTTTCCTCAGCTAGAACCATCCGGACCTTTAGGTCCGGAGAACTTTTTGTTATTTTAGGCATAAAATAGCTATTTTATACCTCAAATGGTGAGAAGGCCTCAAAATTTTCGACCTTACCCTAGATATAAATTAGCCTAAACTCTCAAACGAATAATATTTAGTGTAAGCTTGAACTTTTTGAGGCCCTCTGACCAGTTGAGGGCAACCGCCCCTCTTGCCCACACCTAAATCCGGGCCTGATTCGTCCATCATAGTTATAACTTTTAACCTGTATATGATTCTCCATTAAATATTGATCTCATTGATTTTACTTGTTTATTTACATCAATTCAGACACGGGCATGGAAAGAAATACCCTCATGGCAGAAGTGTATCCAAAAATCAAAGAATTTTGTCGTGAAAAACATGGTCTTGAGTTTCAGGTTTGTGGTGTCACTCATTCACTCATTGAGTAAAGGATTTGATTGACAGCTTCATTTGATTCATCACAATAATTCCAATAGGTCGTTGACATGCGTTGGGGAATTCGTGACGAGGCAACTGATGACCATATGACAACTGAACTCTGCATGAGAGAAATAAGAAACTGTCAACGTCTTTCAATGGGACCCAATTTTGTTGTAAATTACAATTATTTTCATATACTTTTCCAAACTATACCATACATAAAAGGGTTGTAAATGCTAATAATTACATGGATGTTTAATTTTTTTAAATTAACAATTTTAACAAATATCTAACAATTAAGTTTTTTTAGTTTGATGATGCTCCGTTCCAATGAGCTATTAATGCAATAAATTGCTATATGTAATAATTATTTTTTGCACAGGTATTTTTATGTCAAAAGTACGGATATCGTCCAATTCCTACAATAATCGTGGGGTCTGAATTGGACATGTTAAAGCGTGTGCTCAAGTCCATGGGTGTTGATACTTATCTTCTTGACTTGTGGTATAGGAAGGACACCAACGCTGTACCCAATGAATATATCCTTCAGCCAATTTCATCAATTCTCATACACTTCCTAAATAAAGTACAGAAGTTTTTTAATTACAAATATTTATCAAATACTAATAAAGACAGAAAAAGTTAAGTTATAAATGCACAATTCAAAGTTAACTTTCATATTTAGAGTGAACCCAAGCTAATGTCACAAGATCAAGGTATTTGGTGGAATACACTCGAAAAGCTGCAGAAGCTTTTACGAAAGGCAGCTTATCGTGCACACACAGAAGGATATTTAAACGATGATGAAAAACATAATTACTTCATGTCTGGTTAGTGCAACAAGATTTATAAGATTTTAAATTTTTTCATTTTGTATTTTAACTACATAAAATTAATGTTAAATATTATAGATAATATTAAATTTTAATGATAAATTAACGTTAAGAAACAAAAATTAAACTTTGAACTTTTCGATTACTTACTTTACATTACCTTATGAAATGATTTAACAGTAACGGAACGCGAAGTCATCAATGGACTTTTGAACATCGAGAATACAAAAAACACAACTCTTGCTTTCGTTCGCTACATCAACAACATCAATCTCCAAAATGTGAAAAAGGCTTGCAATTACATTGACATTGTTAACAGGTAAATCAGTTTTATTCTTTGTTATTAATAAATTATTAATTAAGGCAAGTTAATAAATATCGGTTAGTTATTGGTTGTAAATCTAAATTAATTGTAAAAATAGGGCGGTTGACACTGAAGCTCAACGATTGCTCGGAAACTTGCGGGATGAACGAGTAACGAATAAAATCGAAGCTTCCAACATGGAACGTTACACTGTTGAATGGAGCGGCCGAGAAGGAATCTCAAAGGAAACTCATATGGAATATCTCTCAATGTTCCTTGGAGCATTCTACCGAGGAATTGTCAAGCTCGTAGATCGAGCCATGAGAAAAGAAGATTCCTCGACTTTTGGAGCCTTTGTGGCCGAAATTCTCCAACATCTCCATTCTTGTGTCAACTCTGTTAAAGTTTTCTACGGAAGAGAGGAATCTCTCCTAAGAGGAGAAAAATATATTCTTGGACCGAGTGACAAACCTCTGATCATTTACGGAGCTGGCGGTTCGGGAAAAACTTCCCTTTTGGCCAAATTGGCTGCAATGGCTTTTGAATGGTATAAAGAATATCAAAATGGGGCGATTCCATTACTACTCATCCGATTCATCGGAACTTCTCCTGATTCCTCAGCATTAATTCCACTTTTGATGTCTTTATGCAAACAAGCAAATTTTAATTTTAATTTGCCAATGGATGAAGTTCCGGACGACTTGGTTCCTTTGATGGCTTATTTTAAAGAAATGCTCCATAAAGGAACTGAAGCAAGACCCATTTTACTTTTTCTGGATTCAGTTGATCAGCTTAAGGTTGTTTCAGGAGCAAATATCCTCACTTGGCTTCCATCAAAAATACCCAAAAATTGCAAGATTGTTCTGAGCACTGCGTATGAATTGGAAAATCTGGCAATTTCTCAGGATTATCTCCTTCTTCGGAAGTTGTTAGTTGGAGAGGAGGAGTCGTTCATTGAAGTTGGACCTCTTGGGGAAGATCTGGCCACAATTATCATTAAAGAATGGCTTATAGCGGCCAACAGAGATTTGAACCATTATCAATGGAGAGTTGTAACAAAGGGGCTTTTTCAATGCTCCCTCCCCATTTATGTCAAACTGGTCTTTGACGAAGTGTGTAGATGGAAAAGCTATTCTAAACCTGATGACGTAAGCAAATTATAAGACACTTATAATGATTTACACCAAAAATGGATTCAAAACTGGATTCCAATATCTACCTGTTAATTCCAATGAAGAATCAAGTTTACAAAGTGAAATTATAATTTTAGACCAAACTCGCTCTTAATGTGATGGACTCCATTTTTAAGCTGTTTGGACGAATTGAATTTCAGGTGATAAACAATTCTTGATCGTTAATTAAAGAAAGAATCAGAAATCATAAAGAACTCCTTGTTTTCATTCATGATGTATCTCCATAGTGTGGGTGCGTTACTATTACTATTATTACTATTATTACTAGTTGTAGTTGCATACACGCGCATTCATTCAATCATTAAATCAACCAGATATCCTTGGTTCTTTCAGCATTTATTAAAAATACACATGCACACTATTGAGATACACCATTCATGATTCATGAATGAATGAAAGGATTTACATTTAGGTATACAAACACTTTAACACTTTTTGTACAACACATACAAATAGTCGAAATGGTGCACGTTTTAAATTCATGCAATTTAATTATATCAATTTTTAAGCATGGTCCATTACTCGTATCTCACGCTTTGGGTTACATTACTGCAAGCAAAAGCGGACTTTCAGAATCGGAACTTGAAGATTTAATTTCATTGGATGATATGGTTCTCGATGATATTTACCAATATCATATGCCTCCAACCAGGAGGATTCCACCACTTTTATGGACCCGAATAAGAAATGATCTTCCTAATTACTTCTCTGAAGGGAAAGCCGATGGTGTGTCTGTGCTTTCTTGGTATCACAGGTAAAACAGCACCGAAGGAAATGTAGCTAGAATTATTACTTTTGAAAGTATTTATAATAATATTTTAATTATTATATTTTAAACGACTAAAGACAGTTCAGAGATGCTGCAAAACAAAGATATTTCAAAGAGGAATCTATGGGCTTTTATTATCATTCTTCAATTGCTGACTACTTTCATGGCATTTGGGGTGGAGGAGTTGAAAAACCGTTCAGATATACTGAAATGCAAAGGTATAGATTTAATCTCAAATCAAAAGACGGACGAGCAGATCGGAAAGTTCCACTTCAACCTCTTTGCTTTCCCGGACAAAGTGGAAAAACTCCACGTTTCAATTTAAGAAAAGTTCTCACTAATAATTATTACCAATTCTGGATTTACTTACATATAGTGAAATAAATACAAAGAAATTTCCAAATTCTTATATAAAAAGTGTAATTAAATGTTTTAATTTTCATTTGAAAAACAGCTTGCTGAGCTTCCATATCATTTCCTTCGTTCAAACCGTTTTGATGATTTATTCAAAGAAGTTCTTTTCAATTACGATTGGCTCTATTCTAAAATTGCTGGGGCTTCACTCCAAGCAACAATTGGCGATTTTGAAGACGCTTCTACCTTCATTAAAGAAAAAACCGCTTCGAGGTTCTTTAACTTCTATTCATTTTTCAATTAATTCTTAAATTAAAATAATATCTTAAAGTAAATTAAAGTTATGAGCAAGAGCCCTTCTTTTATTTCGACATTATAATCTTAAGACAATTTCAGCTACATTGTATAAAATTGTAAATTTCCTCTTAAATATTCAATAGAGAAATTTTACTTGTCGCTGATGCATTGAGACTTGGAGGTGAAATTTTATTAAGTCATCCAACAATGCTCGCACCTCAACTTGTTGGTCGTCTCCTTCCTGAAATTGGCCCTCATCCCAATATTGTCAGTCTTTTGAAACAATGCGATTCTGTTGGAAATAAACATTGTGCTCTGATTCCAGTTAATCATTGCATGCACACGCCTGGTGGACCTCTTAAGGTAAAGCAAAATGATTAGCAGATAGAAACAAAATCCAATCTATGAATTATAATGTGAAAATTATATTATAATACCTATCTACAAATTTTTTATTTGTCTTTTTAGTATTCACTTGAAGGACATCGATTTGCAGTCTTTGATTTTCGCCTAACTTCTGACTATCGTTTTATAATCTCCATTTCCAATAAATTCGTAACGTGGGATTTGAGTACGAGTGATCTTGTAAGGGAAGTGAATCCGGGAGTTGATGGAGTTTTGCATTCTCTTGTCTTGAGTCCGGATAATCGCTATGCTGCAGCTTATACAAACCACAACCAAACTGTTCTACTCAATCTTCTCACTAATGAATTACAGATTTTTGAAAATCCTCTGCGAGATAAAGAAAATATTGTTTCTTTTAACCTCCTTGATACTCATTTGGTCATTGTTGGTTCATCATCTTATGCACAATTAGAGTGAGTTTATAAAATATCGCTAAATCAATGAAGGTTTAATAACTTAAAATTTATTAATTGATTTTTTTACAGTTTTAAAGGAACTGTTGAAAAATTAACGACTGATGTTTGTGAAGACGGAGAAATAATTTTGTCAGTTAATTTTACGAGTATTTCGGATTACTCGGTGATTTTGTGGTCGGGAAATGAAAATGACTCTCGTATGAGCTTTAATAGTTTTGTTGAAGGAATTCGAATGACGCCAATAATTTTTAATTGGTAAATGAGAATTATTAATATTACTTTTAAATTGGATAGTTAAAGAGAAATTTTTGTCATATGTAGGTCAATTGTGATTTGTGAGTCTAAAACGAAAGTTTACGCCTGTATTGAACAAGAGGGAGAAGAAGTTCAAGTGAACGTTATTGAAATGGAACTTGATCTCAAAGAAAAATGTTGGGTCAAAAAGAATGAATTTGTATCTGGATTTGAACCATTGGATAAACTTGAATTGGCACAAGAAGAATCATTTTTAGTTGGGACGTTTCTTTCGGGTTTCAAGGTGAAATGATGTTTATAAATTAACCAATTGTTTATTAAGAAAGCACCAAGAGTTATTTATTACTTACGTGTTAAAACTATTTTTGGCAGTTGTTTAATTTGAACAGTGGAAAAGTTGTTTCGCTATTTCTTCCAAGTGATGTTCGAAATATTGCTACTAAAATGATGGAATCAAATTCATGTGTGCTTTCCAAGGACTCAACTTATGCATTGGCTGGAGTGAGGTATGCTTAATTAAATTTAGTAATGTCAACATTCCGCATCAGAATACCAGATATAAAATGCAATTTAAAATCCATATAATTTCAACACAAGTAGTAGAAAGTTGTCTTTTATAGGAAGAGCTTATACGTTTGGAGTACGGAAAATGGAACTTTGCTCAAATGCCTTGATGCCCATTTTGGGAGAATTGTTAAAATCATGAGTTTGACAATCGGGAATTGGAATTCGGTTATAACTTCTTCGATGGATAAAACAGTGAAAGTGTGGAATGTGCAAAATATTTTTGAAAAAATTCATGTTATTGATCGACACGAATTGCCAATTGAATCAATTAGGTGAATTTGTGATTGAATAATATATAATTTAGTATTACATAATATAAATAATTTTTTTAAAGTTGTACTTTAATATAATATTGAATTAAACGGTTAGCATTTCGCCTGAAGCTGACTTAGCTGCTGCTGTGACAAGAAGCGCTGTTGGCATTTGGGATTTAAAACGTGGGAAATTGATTGCTCAACTATCAGACTCTCCTGTTGGAGCCATCGTCACTCATGCACTCATCACAAAAGATGGAAGGTTTACATCAATATCAACTGATAATAATACATATATACATACATACTATAAAATTGAGATTATGGACCAGATGCATCTGACATTGAGAGTGTTATTAAAAATTATAAACATTACATTTTTTTATTTGATATGAAGATTTATCCTATCAGCGGAGTCGGGACTGATTCTTATTTGGGATGTGAAAGAACGAGAATTGTTGTTCAAAGAAGCGCAGGATGGAGTGAAACAAGTTATTTTAATACATGGAGATTCAACATATTTAACTGTTTCTAAGATTGGACTTAAAACCCTTGTTGTGGCTCGGAGCATTCCAGAAGGAGAAAAGCTATATGAATTTTCTTTCCCTATCAAAAGTTTCAAGGAAGTGACGTTGACCTGCGACGAGGCCTTCGTCGTTTGTCCAGGCCTTGAGAAACCTAAGGATGCACTTTACATTTACAATGCCAAAACTGGAAAGATTCTTCACAAGTTTCCAATCAAATATAAGAATTTCAAAGAATTCTCTCAAATTGTTCCTTTCCCTTCACGGCCCAACCATGTAATGCTATTCTATTGCTACTCTATTGAAAATTTTCAGAATATTTTTTCAATGAATTTAATGAATAATTCTATTATAATGGAAATAAATATTACATGTATTTATATTACGTACTTATATGTAACACATGTATTTTTGTTATATCTATTATGAATTCAATGAATGCTTAATCAGTTCATTAATTCTCTTCAAAATTTTATCTTTTTCAATATTGTGAATTTTGTTATTTTTAAAGGTTGCGATAATTGATTCAGATAAGGGTAACATTATTGATGTGAAATTGAAAAAGTTCGTCCGGTCAATATTGAGATGGGGTGGACAAATTACTAAAGATGGAAAAAATGGGTTGTATGCTTCAGCAAGGGGTGGACTTGAACTGATTGAACTCAAAAAAGGCCACACGGTTCTTACACTCATTCCTAAAGTACTGAATAATTAATTAATTATATATCTTAATATTGAACAATGCATAGAGTACTAAGTAGATTCTACTGAGATCATTGTTGTTGTAATAGTGAAACAGCGAGAGCAAGTTTATGGATTTAAATAATTTAAAATGTAACTTCGATTTATAGGTTGCAGAGGGTGTTTTTACAGTCATTACACAGTTTAATAGAACATTTGAATACGTGCTTTACTATCATGGTGGTAGAAAGACAATTAGAATGTTTAGGTAAAAAATTCATTTACAAAGTTTAATTACAATAATGCAAGAAAAGCAGTGACCTTTAGAATTAAAATAAAAAGCAGTCATAATAATATCTTTTTATCCTATAGGGTTAGTGATGGAAAGATGTTGGCAAATTATCGGGTTTCAGCCGAGCTCTCTGCATTGGAGACAAGTTATGATGGGAAATGCTTGGTTGTTGGAACGGTTGATGGCTATTTGTCCGTGTTGGCCATTGCAGACCCGGAAAAACCCGAGATGCAGGATTTCTTGTCAGTTCTACCATCAAGAGATGTTGTGGTATGTATTTATTAAATTGAAAGTATTTAATTAAGCCATGAATAAAATTGGATTATAACAATGAAATTATATTTTAAAGCTGGCGAGAGAGGAATTGAAGAAGAATAGCCCCAACTTGTTCAAAACGGCTGCCCGTTTAGTTAAAATGAGCAACATGAAGAAAAAAATATTCGCAGCAGCAAAAGAAATTGAGAATGAGATAGAGGCTGAACATTAAAAATTATCAATACAAACTAGAGAGATAGCGTTAAAAGGTAAGTAATAGTAATAATTAGAAACATGTATCTTATATGAAGTTATTGTCATTGATGACTCGTGTCAGTTCAAGCATATATTACCTATTGCTCAATTACTTATAATCAATTAATTGAATTTTTGATTAGGCACAACTTCACCATTGGTATAAAGGAAATGTACGATCTCATTTTGCTTCACTGACTGTTTTTTTCAAGGACCAGAAAATCCAATTAAAGGTCTTATAGAATATTACAGTTTAAGTTATAATTTAAAAAAAGTTATAAAATCTAATTTTTGTTTGTTTTAGAAAATGAAGGGAGCATTTTTGATCTTCTTGGTTGTTGTAGCTATCGGAGCTAGTCTTGCAAGAGATGCCGATAACGAGGGTATTATAATTATATAATTTCTAGAAATGATTTTCATTTACTATCATTAATTTGTATTTAATTTTTAATCGAATTACATATTCTTATACTACGTAAATACGCACTTTGAATATTCTCTCTAATTTATTTCAATTTATATAACTTACATCTTACATTTAATCAGATACTCATGTGAGATGGGCAAGTGGAATTCCAGCCCCAATGTTGGAAAGACTTTTGGCCTCTGTTGAGACTGAAGCTTGTTGCCCATCATGCACTGCTTGCCTTCACTGCTGTAAAATTGTTGGACCCAAAAAGCAATAAAAGACAGACATCATTGAACTGTTAATAAAATCATTAAATATCAGAAATAAATTATAATTCATGGCATTCTAAACTGTAACAACATTTTTATCCATACTCATCATATACTCATTTTGGCACATTGTCTGTTCAATTAATAGCATCAATAAAGACATTGATTGTGTTAACACTATTTGTAGTTATAAGAAATGCATAATATGACGAATTTACAGTGCCATGTTAGATATGACAATAATGAAATATGATATATGAAGCCATCAGGCTTCATATGTAATTATTATGACTAATACTAATTACTAATGATAATGAATTGTTTGATAAGATTTCGTATATGAAATATTAATTAGCACCAAAATATATTATATCTATCTTTCTAAGCAACATCTTTCATACAAGCTTTAACTAAAAAAGAGATGATCCAATGATGATGGTATATAATGATGGCATATTTGATGAACAATCAAATATACCATTTTATGTGTCAATATTATATTATATCAAAGTTCCTTCCTTACTTTATCTTATGCTAATAAAGATATTATGTTAAGCTATATCTTATCTTTGGAAGCTATGATTTATCTTCTATATTTGTGCTAATTTAACCTCGAGGATGACACACTCACACGTAAAAATAAAAATATTCATACTAGGTATAATTACATAAAGGTATTTCATGTAAACATCTCCCATCTTTACCAACTTGATTTTACAAACGTATTTAAATTCCTTTTTATTTCATTTTTCATTTAAGATAGCTTCTACCATACAATATTAGTATTAAAAAGATTCAAACTCTAAAATGTTTGAGCATAAATTTAACTCACGAGCTTCTTTTAAAAGAAACACTCGGCAGACTGAAAATACCAAAGGTAAAAAGAAAATGTTTATTCTATATAAATAATGGCTAATCTTACTTACTAGATTGTATAGTATTTATAAAATTTTGAATATTGCTTTTGGTAATTTTTAGACGATGAAGTGCAAGTAGCATTGAATCCTATTAGTGAATCAAATCAATTGAATAATAATACCCAAGAACACAATGAAGAAAATGATAAAGTCATTATTGGAGGTAATATTTTTATACGAAATCTTTGGAGTACGGTAAGTCATTAATTTAATATGCACATATTTAATGAAATTAATAGTTACAATTGATTTCCCGTTCTATTTTACCTGGCTCGAACGTGGGATTTGGTTAACAATGCTGGTCGGAGTCGCTTGGGCTTTAATATACGATTTCAAAAAAGCAACTTCCGAGGAGTGCACAATGAATAATAACATTCATTATCCTGCTAATTTACTCCCGTCTCTTTCTCGGTCAATGAGCTCTTTTAGAATTGGGCTCGCCATTTGGACAATGGCTATGGCCATTGTCTTTGGAGCAAGATTACTTTCTTCCCTCTTTCTCCATCGAATGTTTAGAGAATGGTACGAAGACACTTTGGTAATATTTTCAAATACCCTTCTATTCTATATAGTAAATAGTAATTACAATTAGTAATAACCTACATAGTATAGGAGGAGTATAAAAAGTTATGCGATTGATGTCATATATTTATTTTTTTAAGAATTAAAATTCTCGTTTGCACATAATAGTGTTCCGATAATCTGAAGCAATCCTGATATTTATGGTTCATTTTTGATTTTCAGTGGAACAAAATATTTTTAAAAACAGCTTACATTTTGGACATCCTTGAAATCTGCAGTTTGATTTTGATCCCGGCATTTTCCCTCGATTGCGATCCAAAGTTTCATTCCGTCTTTTTCTTAACTTTCGTAGCTCTCACTTACACAGCCGAAATTCTCCAATATTGCTCAAGATTTCTTAAGAGGAAACCACAAATTATGCTTGACCCTGAAGTGGACGCTTATTACAAGCATATCGGAGTACTCATCATTCTCCAAACTCTTTTCATTGTATTCATGGTGGCTGGAAATATTCTCCACTCAAAGCTCTGTCACGATTACCTCTACACTGCCTTTGCTCTTGGCGAATATATCACTGTCGTGATCAATGTGAGGTTCAAGAGAGATACTATTAGATTTGTCAGATAAACTAAGTATGTAGCTCAATATAATTAAATAGGTTAACTACTATATATTTATTGTTTAGTATAATAAAATACATTTTAATTATTTTATTAAATTTTTTTTAACTTTACATAATTTTTATTGTTTGTACATTTATTTGTTGATTTAACACATAGCCGCATTGACGATCTTTTTCCCATTGGTAATATCAGTCCCTGCACAAATGATATTAAAACCAGTGTTAAAGCCAACATTTTGCAAAGCAGCTATTTCTCCTCTGCATATTCCTCCTAAGACGAAAACAAGAACATTTCTTCCTCTCCCATAAGGAGATCCACTTTCGTGGGGTTTGCACTTGATCGCACTTTCATTCACGTGGTAAAATTTCATCAAGTCGTCCAATTTCTTTTCAATCAGCGGAGTGTTGCTCCCCGGGGACGAAAGAATGCGAATAATCTCTTCCACTATTTTGGCAACAAAAGGAACAATCTTTCCATTATAGACATAACTTGGATGAGTTGACTTGTGCGGATCGGCTTCTGAATTTATTACTACATTTGCTGGTGGAACTGTAATCAATAAATTTTGTGTTTCATACTTACAACTATAAAGTATCTATTAAAGCTATTGTTAAGGGTAGTTTAATTTAATAAATTAAAAATATTTTACCTAGCTTTTTCATTATCATTTGAAATGGAACTGGAGATTTCTTCATGTCTTTACTATTGCCAGCATCTCCAGGTGACATGCTCCCATAGACTTTATTCACGATTTGAGATACGCTTTTGACACTTCCTTCAATATCCAAACCTTTCGATGGATATAAAATCCCCATTGTCTCCATGTTATGAAGCGTAATCATCTCTTTGAATCCATAACTTTGAATAAATTGGGTCTTCAATGATTGGAAATCTCGAAGACCGTCTTGAGAAAGAGTAATGAGAGAAAATAGGCGCAAAATGATGGTTGGATTGAAACCCCTGGCCATTGCGTCTTCAAGATAGCTATTGACTTCTTTGGTGGAAATGTTATCAAATATTTTATCTTCTAGCTCAATTTGTCTTTTTATGTCAATTGATCTTTCTTTAATAATTGACTCGACCGCACTGAAATGAAGAGTTAAAGACTTTTGCTTGGAAATGATGTGATTCAAATCTTTTTCTACAAATTTTTTGACGGTTTTCAAATTCACACTGGCACTTTTCAACTTTTCTTGTTTCAATTCGTCAGCAATTTTGACAAGCCTTGGAATGACTTTTGAAATGTGGAGATTTCTTATTGTGCCAAATATCGTGTCAGTGGAAGAGAGGATTTGTTTGAAGGAATCTTTCCCTGTGATTTCAGGTCCAAAAACAATGCTTTTGCCGTTTATTCCGTAAACTTCATCTAGCATTGCTTCATAGGTGAGAGGAGTTAATAAAGGACTAACAAAATCTTGAGATCTATCAATAATAATCATGGTAGGGATATCAGATTCAAATCTGTTGTGAGATTTTAAGCTCTGAGAATAAATTCGTTCATATTCATGAATCATACGAGATACATTTTGAGAATAACTTCCAATTGCGATCTAAAATGAATCATATAAATTGAGTTGAATTAAATTGCCATATTTAAATTATTTTTTGAATCGTATTTAAAATTTTAATATTATAATTAAATAGTTACAAGGTTTTTGTTTGAGTAAGTGAATAATATTAAAATGATTACGATCACGCTTACCATATGATGGAAATCCCCATAAATTCCTCTAATGTTGAAGATGGCTTTTGCGACAGCAGCAAGATATGAAGTTTCATTGTGAAGCCAAAGACTTTGAACAATGTCATCGTATTGTAACGAAATGATGTGATCGTCAAGAGGAATAAATTCATAAGCATATTGTCCAAATGTGACATGACCGTAAACTCCTTCATATTCGAAAAGGGACTTGATAATTTGCAAAAGCCGCGGAACAGCAATTAATCCGTAAGTAACTTGTAGACCTCTTCCCAAATTACTGTTAATTTGATCACAAACTAACTTGGCACTAATCAAATCCGAACTTATGAAGTAAAGATGTTGAGAAATTTCTGTTACGGCTGGAGGTTGCGTGGTCAAATGAACAACTTTTTCAACTCCGTGGTCTCTGAAATTCCAAAGGAAAATAAATTAATAAAAAGGATATTCCAATTAAAATATTTAGTAATTATTATACAAATAAAACCATTATATAAAATCATTATAGAATTGACACTTACTTCAGAAATTGGAAATTGGCAATTAGATCAAGAATGGGTATCAATTTGGGCTCAATTATCAAAATCTTTTTTCCTCTCAAGAGTCGGAGAGAAAACCCCAAATTCTCTTTTGAAATTGTTCGTAATAAAGATAAATCTGGGGCCATTTTAATTAGACTTTATTCTAAAAGAAACAGTAATAACAATATCACTTACTTACTTATATGTTTATATGTAATTACACTAATTAAACAAAATAAACATAATCAAAAATGAATAAATTCTCGTCCCACTATTATTTTTTAAAGTATCATCTGATTTATAGGATAGGCCTAAAAGAGCAATTCTTTCATACATTGCATTGTTGGGGCATATGCGGAGTAATGAAGTTTTTCACTGCTATTTGCTGCTTCATGTTGGGTGTATTTTAATTGAAGAAGATCTGCAATTGCTTTTGTGCTCTTGTGCCGGATTGATGAATGGTTTTAGAAACACGTCATCTCCGTGTGATGTTGAAATATAGTTAACTAGTGTCGTCATCATTTAGAGCCTTTAATATCACTCGTTATTCGTCATCAATCCTTATTTTTTCACCTTCACAGCCTTAGTAGAACTCCGTTCCAACTCACTTATCTCTCGAGTGTCAGTTAGTTTGGAAGACCGCACCCAAGTGGGTTGAAAAGTTGAGTTTTAAATTAAAGAACTCATTTAAATAATTACGTTATAATGGCTTACTACCAACAACCACCTGCTCAGGACCAAAGTTTTCTCTATTCAGTATTTCAAAAGTAAGTAATATTTTTGGAGGAGTAATTAAAGTTTGATCTCTGCATTGATTTTTTGTAAATTAGCTATAAACATAACTTTAAATTTCATTAACTATAAAGACCATAAACCACAATTTTCAAAATATGCTGTCCGAAAACTTTCAAACTATATTGTCCGATGACAATAATAACTTATTACGAAATTGAAATCTTTTAGAGTTGACCGAGATGGGAGCGGATCAATCAATGCATCAGAACTTCAAGCAGCACTTTCTAATGGAACTTGGACCCCTTTTAATCCCGAAACCGTTCGTCTTATGATTGGTAACAATATTGCTTAAACATTGTTTGTAAAGTGTGCTAATTAACATTTATTTTAAGGTGCATGGGTTTTCATATTTTAACATAAAAATGGTTAATTTGACCAATGGGGTCGCTTAGTAGGAATGTTCGATCGCGACAATTCCGGAACCATTAACTTCCAAGAGTTCGGTGCTTTATGGAAATACGTCACGGATTGGCAAAATTGTTTCCGTTCCTTTGATCGCGATGGGTCCGGATCAATTGACCGAAATGAACTTTCCACTGCACTATCGTCCTTTGGCTATCGTTTAACTCCCGGAACGATCGACATGATGGTTAAGAAATTTGATCGAATTGGACGAGGAGAAGTTGCATTTGATGATTTCATTCAATGCTGCGTTGTACTTCATGTAAGGAAATCTCTTATTACTCACAATCAAAATCACTTTATTAACCACAATTACGACAATAATTTAGATATTCAAATCGTTCATAAATTAATCAATCTCTTTTGTAGAGCTTAACAAGTGCATTCCGACAACACGACACAGATCAAGATGGAATAATTCAAATTCACTATGAGCAATTCATTCAAATGGTGATGGGACTCAAACTTTAATTTAACCAAGCTGATTTACTACAATAAGTCAAAAGCTTCATTTTGTCCATCATTAACTTGTGTCAAACCACTATTGCACTATGTATGAAATCTAACTATACATATTTATAAAACCAATATTTTTTACTTGTATCGAATACATTGTTATTTATAACTTTAAATTACCATTATAATTGGTTTATTTAATCTTTACACTTGTTTGTAATTTTTAATACACCAATAACGGTATTCCAGAAATTCAAGACAAAAAGAAAGCTCAACGAAAATTTTCAACTTATTGTTAACGATCAATGCCATTGAGTAAAAATAAATTATAACTTTTAGAATTAAATATCAATTGTAAATATCCGCGTTCACCCATATTCATATTGGATAATTTGTTTTGGTTATCGACTGATTTATTAATATTTATACCCAATTGTACTTGGGTTTTATAACACAAACAACTTTAATACATTGCATTGTGTAGAACTTAGTCAATTACATACGTGACAATTAATGTGTGGTATATTCCTACACAACATGTATTATCTTTTTAATTGGATTCTTCCAAATAATTAATTATTCGGGTGTTGATTAGATTATTTATTTGCAAGTACCTGCCGATATGTCTTGTTTTTCCTTCATTACTATCATCGTTTCTATTCTTGTTCTACAAACTACTTTAATATTAACCATCAAAATGACCTGTCAGCTATTTATCAATAAATAAATAAAATAATGAAAATATAAAATTATTTTTGCACAATTCAATAAGGCATAATGTCATAATACTCATACCATAGAAGATTAAATAAAAAAAGAGCAGAGAGCCAGAGCAAACAATGGCAATTTGATTATTGAGCTTGAGCAAAGATAAAACTTCAAACTTTCAATTATAAGCTTATAAGTTATAAGACATTATCCGTTAAAAACCTATACACTGCCTAATTGAAGTGCCAATACTTCAAACATAAGTTTAACTTTTCTCATTTTTTATTTTCATTTAATTTCTTCCAAATTAATAAGTCATTATATTTTTTATACTCCTAATAAAATGTAAAAATTTTACACTGATTAATAAACAGTTTAAATGAATTAATGCTCTTTCATTTGGTATGGCTTATTCGAATGTTGAATTGAGAAAACTTCCTCCAAGTTTTAGATTCCAATTGGGACAGGTAAACTACAATAATTTCAAACTTACATTAATTATAAAAAATATACCCCATTTAAATATCAACTATGAAATATAATTATTGAAACATGATTCATGCAATCGGTTTCAATTTAATTACCATTTAATTAAAATTTATTCGAGCAGATATTAGATGTCAACGAAGGATGGAAGAAGGTTATGTCCAGCATAGTTAATGAAATGAATCCTTCAATTCCAAAATATACTTCAGAACACATTGACCTTATAGAAAGGAGCAGCGTACTTAGGAAAAAAGCCGCTGGCGAAATTCTCATTGACGAATGGTCAACTTCAGGCCGAGTTCGCCCAACTGTTGAATTGTTATATGAACTCCTTTTGAAAGCAGAGCTCTATAGAGCAGCCGATTACGTCGCAAAAGAAATACTCGAAATTCCTCTTCCTATTAGACCAACTCAAGGACCAGCCGCTTCTGTTTCAACATCAAGTCTTCAAGAAAATGAAAAAATTTCGAACAATGATTCTAAAGAAAATATTTCCAAAATTCTCAATTTAAATGATTTTCATATAAATGACAACGAAGTTGAAAGAGATGAGAAATCAGAAGAAGGAAAATTAATTAACTTTAATATTGAAATCCTCGAAAGAGGTACTGAAAAATGGAAGGAATGCATTGGCGAAGGTGCTTTTGGAAAAGTCTATCGGTTCAACAATTATGCAGTCAAAGTTCTTAATCCAACTACTACGGATCTTGAAGAGCATTTTGTTAATGAAATACGCATTCTTTCATCGTAAGTAATAAATTATTTTTTTCAGATTTTGGGACATTTTAACCGTTTTTACATGTTCTGTAATTAAATGACCATTTATTGTTTTTTAAGGTACCGTCACGAGAATTTACTTTCACTAATTGGATTCTCAACAAACGGTCCACAGTTTGCATTAGTTTATGAATTCATGCCAAATGGATCACTTTTGAAATTACTAGCTACAAAGGTGAGAGTCACAAAAATAATAACAATATTATCAATTTCTCTCGATTACAAAAAGTTTAACAATTTAAATTTAAAAAGGAAACGAAATGTGAATTCAATTGGCCTTTAAAAATATCAGTTTTGAAAGGAGTTGCAGAAGGAATTAATTATCTTCATATTGGAACCAGTAAGCCCCTAATCCATCGCGATATCAAAAGTGCCAATGTACTAATTTCTCAACAATATATTGCAAAGGTTTGTTTCATCATATATTAAAAATTATTATTTATTTAAATTGTTTAAATAATTTTAAATGTATAATTTTTATCAACTCAAAGATTGGAGATTTCGGCCTTGCTAAATGTTTTGGAAGCGGCAATCAAACTTCTGCTTTAACTTCGACGATATTTGGGACATCAGCCTATATGGCACCTGAAGCTTTCCGTGGAGACATTTCGCCCAAAATGGACGTTTTCAGTTTTGGAGTTGTGAGTATTTCGAATATCTCAGTTTTGTGTATACCTACACCTACTATAATAAAATAACATACAATAAAAACGTGTGCTCATTGACGTATTTTTAACAGATCATATTAGAAGTTTTAACCGGATTAAGTCCTTATGACGATAATCGTGAGGGAGGCCACGACCTCGTGACCTTTATTGAAGAAGCAATAGGCGACGACGGAGACATAACTCAACTTCTTGATGAATACATCCCAGATTCAACAATGTTTAAAGAATTATTATATCAGCTTTATGTTCTTGCAACCGATTGCCTCGAAGACAAAAAGCGAAGACCAAATTCACTTATTGTCCTCGACAAATTGAAACTTATACAAGACCAAGCTGTGAGGAATCAATTTTAACATTGTGCATTTTTATTAACAAATTATATCGTAATAGTGCTAACACAAAATGATATTTCTATATCTAAAATTTTTATTAATGTTAAGTATTTAATACGGGGAAGAAAGGGAATTGTAAAGGAACGAATCTGTGATTATTAATAAAATTTCAATCGTGTTATTTTATAAAATTTTCACATTTTCTTAATTTCAATATAAAAATAGTTAAATATTATGATTTAGAATCGAGAAAACATTAAATGTAAAATAGTTACAATTAGAACTACAAGTTAGACTTAAAAGTAATACGTCCGGATAATTTGATCTCTTCTCGTATTCCTTGACCAATACTTTTCCCATTTACTTTGTGTCATTTCATTTGAATCTTTGCACGAGAATTTAGATATCTAAAAGTTAAGTTTCTAATTTATTGTTAAAGTTCAAAAGTTTATAGTTTTATTACTTTATCGAGAAAATTACATGAGAAAATGGAATTTTTGAAAATGAAGCCTCTTTGTCCGGATCGAAGTAAAGTGAGAGTTTTAACTCTTTGAATCTTTCCATTTGCCGGAAGCAAACTTGAGCAGAAATGTCTGTTATATAAGCCCCAATTTCTTTGAGATATTCATCAGTGAAATTCCAAATCCTCTGGCACCAAAATCCCCAATGCCATTTGATTTGCAGTTTTTCAAGATCTAAATGGATAAAAATACATTTATAATGTATTAATGTAATTGCAGTTTTGGAATATTATATGTACTTTCCAAGTAGTGATTCTCCATTGACCTTTTTTTAAAATTACAGTTTTTTCTTGCAGATAAGTTACAAAAACAACTATAGAAATCTATTATGAAATATAGTGCATTTTGCTAATTTTTATTTGGAGAAAACGGGGTAATGAAGGCAAATAACATGTAAGTTTTTTTTACATAAGATTGCTATGTAATCCTATCTGGAAAACGCAATACAAGTGAGACAAATAGTTATAGGAAATCCAAAATTTACATTGGAAACATAAGGTAAATAAATGCTAAATTTTTACTACTATTTAAATGTATCAAAATCATTATTTTTGATTTGCGAAAATGGAGATTCCCGAAGTTCCTCTCCCAATTAATACCCAAGAAGAGCAGCGTGGTGCCATACGGATGTATTGCTCTCAAGGACTTCAACTTTCCGAAATTTGTCCATTAATGAGAGAAATATTTGGACACGCGTGCTTGAGCAAATCAAATATCTCGAGATGGATGGTCAAATTCTCAAATGGTCGAACGACAGTGAAAAAGATGAACGGTCCTGGTCGACCAAGAACCGCTCAAACCGATGACAACATTAACACAGTAGAAGGTTTGATTCGACAGGACAAGAAAATGACAATCCAAGCTATTCCGACCCTATCGGAAATATCAAAACATTCTGTTCGGCGGATTGTGAACAAGCTACACGTACTTAAAGGTATTTGAGAGGCAGAAGATTCAATTCTGACGAAGAACTTCAACATACAGTGACCAATTGGTTAAATTCTCGACCTGCTGAATTTTGGAGACAAGGAATCGAACGATTGGAGCAATAGTGGACAAAATGTAGGGATAGCGAAGGAGATTATTTTTAATTTATGTTTTGTTAAAATGTGAGTAGTTAATAAAATTTTTGCTATCTCCATAAACACTTTGCTTCACTTGTATTGCGTTTTCCAGATATTACATTAGTTACTTGAAACTATTTTAGAGAAAAAATGTCAACAGAGAACGACTACTTGGACAGTACTTGTAGTTAACTTGTAGTATATTTATTATACTAAAATGACCCACTTTTTAAATTCATGATTGAAGGTTGTCCCTGTGGTTGGCCGCCAAGAAAATAAACGGCTTTCCCTTCTGACAAAAGTTTATTTCCAATAAGGACATCTTGATGTTTTAAACCTGTGAGAACTTCGTCAAAGTCCTTGACAATCACGTTCAATCGAATATAAAGTTCCGTCACTTTGGACCAAAAGGTCCAAAGTTTCTTAAGGATTACTTTAGGAGAACATTCATCGGAACTCCCATTATTCGAGATAACTTTTGTATGGAAGTTCAATTTTAAAATTTTGACATTGGGAAATAAATTGTAAAGTCTTTCAAGTAGATTCAAACATAATTTGGCCCGTGACACTTTGAGGTAATTTAAATTAGGGAAGGTTATCGCACAATTGTCTTTGCTCTTCCACTTGAACATTCCTTTCTTCAACGTGAGTTTAGTGAGATTAGGAAAATTCAGCGACAATTTGTTCAATGTGTTTTCATACGACAAAACATTTTCTCCCGAATAGTCGTAAGAAGTAATTGAGAGTTGATTGAGTTTCGGGAAAACAATATTTCCAATACTTTCAAAATTGTCCCAATTGTTCGATTGAGTTTCCCCTTCGTCCCAAACTGTCCTTAACTTTTCCTTCTCACCTTCAAACTCAATAACATGAAAAGTTTCATATACTGAAAAGCTCAATTCTTCCAATGTCTCCTCAAGGCGGATTAATCGCAGAAATGACCAAATGTATTGATAATCCTTTGTTTTTTGCTTGAGTCGAAGTAAATTGATTTTAAGCTGTTTTAATTTCAAATTGACCAATTTTGAAACTTTGAATAAAATCAAAATTTCTTTACATAATCGATAATCAAGTCCACCGATTTCGAGGGAAGTGATCAAATCCAAATTTTTCAATTTATTCAACGTCTTGAACAAATTTCTTGTTTCTTCCATGTTCAACCGATCTCCTTTGACTGCTATTGAATTCATGTTGGAACATAATTTGAGAATTTCTCCTCCCCATCCAGAAGGCTTATCAATTGTCAATTCCCTCACATTGTAATTTTTCATTCTCTTCAGATTCAATGAATTTTCCATGTTTTCTCCTCCAAAATGAATTCTCAAAGATTTTAAATTTGGGCAATGAAGTAATAAAATCTGAGTTAAAAATTCCGCAAGGCCTTGCGTTATTTGATTGGGATGAGTTTTAGGATTTTTTGTATAAACGCAGTTATCATTCTCATCAAATTCGTAGATTGATTTGGAGTTTTGAGTAAATTGGACTGTTTTAATTTTTCTTGTTGGACTTATAAAGTATTGTTCGCCTATTTCCAGCCTTTTAACTGAAGAGCCGGCAAGGTTGAAAAATTCTTTTAGACTTTGGCAAGGAGGGAGATCCACCAAGTACTCAAAATGGAGAATTGCTTCTGTTTTTGAAAATGTGAAAAGCCATTGTTCAACGTCAGCTTTACTTTTAAATCTTATTTGTGGCATTGGAGATAACACAGTGAGGGCTTGGCCATTCCAATGACGATTCACCAACCGAAGCGTCCAGAGCTCCTTTGTTGGAATATAACCAAGAACTTTCTGAATCACTTCAAAATTCTCGAACGAATTTTTATCAAACACTGGAGGCTTCAAAAGAGGAATGGCAGTCGTACGCTAAAAATACATAACCTTTTTGATAACATATACCATACATGCCATTTATCATAATCAATATTTTGCATATTGAGATTATTTAAATTTGTTTTTGTGTACTTTAATATCTTCAGGATTCATATTCAAATTGTCTTCCATTTTTTGAGTTACTAATTTTGTAGTGATTATTCCCATTTCATATAAAGATACTTTTTTAATTAATTAATCATTATTTACACTTGACAATTTACTTCATTTTTGTCTTTTTAAAAAAAATATTTTACAAAAAAATTATCGCTAATTGAATATGTAGTAAAACAACCTTTCCGGAACTATGAAACCGATGATAATTTTATTTAAGATTTCAAAGCTGCGGATACGATGCATACTGAAGTATTTTATTTGGCGTTTGTTCTTTGTATGATTATGATTAATAAAAAATCTTAGACCGTATTTTAACATTTTATTCTCCTTTTTAATTTCCAATAAAGCATGAGGAAGTAAACAGTTAGCATATAACATTATTAACATTACATTTAGTTTTTATGAATTTACACAGGTAACTGACAATCATTTTAATATCGGTATTTATGTTTTGGGGTCGAGATATGGTTCCGTACATTAATTACCACTTTACCAATCTATAATTTAATGAGTATCACTATATACATATTACAATGAGAGAAATGTGCTATAAAAGGAAATATGAGTTTGCCAATATTATAATATTGTAAAAAAACATTTTTATAACAGGAATTCATTTGAAATGTCTAAATATTATTTTCTATTGGTATTATAAAATATCTCAAAATATCTATTTACTAAAATTCTCAAATCCTAATTACTATTGTACTATAATACCAAATACATAAATGTAGTTTAGTACAAGGTAAACATTTATTCTGATAAAATGCTAAATCCAAGCTGAAAACATTGAATTATCGTAAAAGCCACATATAGTATATATTATTTTATTTTCTATATTTTAAGCATAATGACTAAGATCAATTACATTGTTAATTGTAAGGGCAATGAGTGAGTACAATGATAATTTTGGATTTTAAAATTTGCAAATATTTATGTATTTGTAAGGAATAAACCTTTTTTTCACTTTGAATGTATTGTATATCAGTACTAAGCTAGTGTTATAATAAACAATAAATTATGATATTAATTGATGATATTTAAGGAATTACACTTTCAGTACTCGATTAATTATTGTTCACTTGAGACTTTTCCTACAAGATATGTTTAGGGTATTGTTGAACAAGTTTCACGTTTGTAGTTTTTTGTTAGGAGTTTTCTTTATTAAGCTTAAAAATCTAGTTAAATATTAGTATATAACAGAAAAACTGTCTAAAAACTAACTAACGGTCTAACTAACATCCATTAATACTTAAACACAATTAGCCATAGCCACTTTCTTTTTTATCTTAAAGACAGGATAAAGGTAAAAATTTATTTTGGTAAAATACTAATACTTGGAATTATCTTTTTGCAAAATTTTTATAAGGAATAAGTTATACAAATTTACGATGATTCCTTAATATTAGTATTTATTTTCGTTTCAATATCTTAACATTTAAAGCGATTTTGAGATGATTTGTGATAAAAGCGAGAAAGGACGTTTGCATTTTGGGAAAGGACATTGGAAAATAGAGGGATTAAAAATATGAATTTTTATTATTAGATAGTTCACAATAATATGCTAAGATTACGATATCTAAATATTTTGGACATTTAATATTTAAATAGGGTCTGAAGTAAAATTATATATTTAACTAATCTCATTTACCAATCGGTTTCAAATACTGGATTCACACACATTTTGCTCATTTATGCCCATTTCATAAAAATGGTTTTTATAATTTAGAGCTTTTAATTCAATAATTTCATTTATTGTACATTTCCAGAATCCCAGTCTATTTAGAATGAAAACTTATAATATATTTCCATCAATTTTCTCTTATTGCCAATCAGGGATCAACGTTCATTGAGGCCATTCTTTCATATGCACTATGCATGTTTAAATGAATTGATAAAATGAATTGATCTTTTGAAAATAACATTCTAGCCGTTCTTAAATTTTAAGTTTGGATAACTTTCAATTCCATTTGTTCGTGTATCAAATATAATTTCATTAAGCATACTTTTTGAGTTTGATTGATTTGATTGACCCGATTGAGGAAGACGAGATGAGCTAGGTATGTAAATATCTCTATTGATTCTTCTTATATTAGTCCAATTATAAGTTTCTTAAGTAAGCATATTGAAGGTCAAGGTTCCTTTGGGTTCAGACAGGATCCTTTAAAGCGAAGGAAAGCCCTCAAGGGATTGTCCACAAGAGCAAAGTCGGAAGGTACAGTTTTTTGACACAGAATTTTTTTTCCAATTTCAGTGAATTCGCAATCCAACGAGAGTAGTCCGATTTATAGGAATTCCAACATAAATCGTTCGACTCTCGTTTCGTTCATCATGATTTTATAATTCGAATATTTCTTTAAGCACAGAGAGGCACATTTGTTAAGGTCGGAATATTTTTTTCATACTAATAATGAACTTGGTTTATGTATAAATACATTAAATTAATAAAATTAAAATATTAGCATGCTTTAAAATATTTCAAAACTTTAATTTAATTAAATAATGGTTATGATTTATGATCATACAATAAATCTAAATAATAATCCCTGGGTTCAACAAGGCTTCAATAATTACATAATATAAATTCTTTAACTATCTTTAAAACGTAATATTTTAATAATAAATAGTGGATATTTTATAAAGTAAAAAAATCCATTCAACAGTTTTATCATTTATGAACATTGAAATAAAATTATTTTATATAAAATAGGGTTAAGTATTTATGTTTATCATACTGTTCTTTGTTTGTGTACGAAGAGACAACTGGATTTGGCCGGAGGCGACGACCGGCATAGGTAAAGCGATCAATGACAATGGCAAAACACACGATAATTGTCCGAGGAAGTTAAGCAGGGACTCATCATATCTTCAATTTAAAAGTTCATATTTTAAGCAAGCAAGCAAGTTCATATTTTAATTATTACTCGTTATTTTATTTATTAATAATTATTTTAATTATTGACCGATTAAAGAAATTTATACAGCTCACAGAAACATGAATTGACTTTTTACAAAAAGTTACTTCAAAACAATACAACAAATAAAAAGAATAAAAGTATTACCCATTGTAAACAGAAATGTAGTCAAGTATATTACATGTAGATATGTTTTGTTAAAATAATAAAATATTAAGGACAAAATCAGACAATAAGATTTTTTGATTCGTCCTCATTTTTTGCATAAATTAATATTAAGAATTTTTTCCGGTCAATTAAAATTTCATTATTTCATCTTAAAATCAAGGAATCCATAAATAGAGTATTGATAAGTTATTATTAATAAAAAGTAAATTTACTTTCTTATACCGAATAGTAAATGATGAGGACGAGGACAATAATAATTATGATGATGATCCCGATGATCCAGAACTTTTTCTGTAAAAATAGTATTTTGATATGGAAAAAAGGTAGGTTGCTCAATATTTTTATTTACCATCATGCATTGTCAATGTGAAATAATTTCAACTTACTCTTCGGGCGGCTCTTTGGTTTGTCATTGCTTGGGTGAGCTGGACGTTCCCCTCTTCAACATATTCTTTTGTGTTATTCACTTGAGTCTCAATTCGATCAACAACTTCGCCCTAAACATCGAAATATTAATAATTGACAATTTTAAGTAATAAAATAATATTTACCTGTCGTTCAACGAGCAGAGCAACTTCAAGGAAAAGTTCATGAAGTTCCTTTAGAGATTTTTCCAACTGGAGAATGTCACTGTGACGAGCCTCGACATCAGCCAACATCTGCTTCGCTTGTTCTGACTCCATTATAATCTAAATCGAATAGAAATTAAGTTTATTTTGCCACATAGTAAAATACAAAGTATTGAAAATTGGATATTTAAATTGGAATATTTTGATGTCGATATTATAAAAATGATTTACTCCTTGTGTGAACACGGCCAAGTTTCCTTGCTCGATCATATTCTCAACTTCTTCTTCGTTCATGGTTGAACCAGCTATACAAAAAAGCATTTTAATGAAAATAATGACAATAAAATTGTAAAATATTATCTATACGTAAAATAAGGAATAAAATAATTTATAAAATTGATAGTTCAAACATAAAAAGTCATACTTATTCCTAGTTGTCTTTTGATTCTGGCTTTACACCGATCCCTATAATCGGTCTGAGCAAGTTGATACTCATTCATGACATCGATAAAGGCTCGGAGAAGAGAGGAATGTTGAGTCTTTTTGATACGGATTTTCGCTGGGGTGAATTCCCTTTCTTCGTTGCTCTCTTCTTCTTTCTGGATTCCTCTTTCGATCTCTAAATATTAAATAATCATATTTTATTTTACCAATCCGAAATAATTATATTTTTATAAATTATACGAAAATTCAATAAAAATTAACAATTTACCCTTGAGTCTGGCTCTTATTGTGTTCGATGTTGATTTGATCGACGACATCAAATCTTCCAGTTCTTGCTTATTCTCTAAAATTGAAAGTCAGTTAAATTAAAAATGCCTGTATCAAAATAACATACTTAAAATAGTAATAAATTTTTAACTATTTAAATTCCATTACTATTATCAGGAACAGGAATTGAGATGATTTGACTATGCTTTTTCTTCACAGCATCAACGTCGTTTTTGCTCTTTTCAATCAACTTTCGTAATTCTTCAACCTAATTAACAAAATTTTCAATAGCTCGAATTGTCATATTTTATTATTATAAATTTTTGCTCACCGTCTCAAAGAAATCAGAAAGGCCTTGGCCCTCCATCGAATCCATGTTGATGGCGACGGCATCATCGTAAGGAGGAGGATCATCAGTTCCATTACCTTCATCATAGGCTCCTTGTCGTTGATTTGCAAGAGCCTTTATTATAAAATATTATTAATTGGGGAATTTTCTAAATATCATATTTAAATAGATATATTTTAAAATTTTAATGGTGAGTTTCAAAGATGGTTAGTGTTGGAAAGGTAAATTGTTATTTTGTAAGTAATATTAATAAAGATTAAAGAGATAGAAAAGACGTTATCTTTTTATTACAATTACCCTACGAAGGGCTGGCATACGATCCCTCGGCATTTTTATTTGTTTTTCCTCCTCGTCACATTAATAATCCACCAAACACACAAAGAATATTTCACCGAACAATATCGAACCTCTATATGAACTGACGATATTAAAAATCTGAAATTGGTAAAGAACAGATAAAAACAAATCACTTATTCACTAAATTCAAATTAGTCAGCCCTTTAATCATTATTTAAAAAATTAAAACTTAAAATTGGTTAAAATTGAGAATGGGGAAAATCAGGGAAAATCAGGGAAAATGAGGATAATAAATTCAACAGATGAATTCCAATATTGCGCACAGAGGCGTGAACAGGGCGTGACGAGAGAAGGAAATTAAAACAAACCAATTAACATTTTTAATTTAATATGAATAACAAGGAAGGACATTTCTTTAAATCCACTCACCTCCAATTAAACTAATTTAATTATGTAACTGAGGAATAAGAGTGAAGTAAAAAGGGAATGTTGGAATTTGAGGTATCTTCCTCATCCGTCCCGCACTCCGCCACCTTTCTTCAACAGGTGAGTGAGGACGCAGGTTTGAGAATCCCCGAATTTCTTGCGCCCACTCGAGAATCAATGAATTTATTTCCTCTACGAGAGACACTCGTACAAACTTATAAACGTATAATACTCCTATATATCACATACGACACGCGAACTGATTTCGCATTTGATTTATATGAAATGATGAGATGATATAGGGCATAGCCCATGAGACACTCATTGTTATCTTTTGGTATTTAATATGATGAGACACCTTTCATTTAATTCGCAAAACATTTAATAATGAAGGAACCTTTGCAAAATTGCTAGTACAGGTACAGAGGATGTGAGTAGGTCGCTTGTGGGTTGAATGAGAACATCAGTTTTTTATATAACAAATTAGTATAAAGTTTAAATAGAATGAATCATATCTCGTTTAAATGATTAAGGCACTCACTCAACTTGCACGACCTTCTGACTCACTTCAGATTCATAAAACATTTATGAAACTCACTCATTTATGAAGCTAACAATATAATGGGCAAATTTTTATTCTACACGCCTTCTTTGCATCTTGTTCATAAAAATTGACAAACAAAAATTGAAATATTTTAAAGAAATTAAAGATTAAGGACTAGCATGCATATAATACATGTATACTCTTCTACTTTTTAATATGGTATACTATTTACATTTAAATTTTTATTTACAAAACATTTCATTATAATTGAAATGTTGATCAATGCAAAATGGTTTATAAATAATCTTTATTACTAACCTATTTAGGTATCCATTAAATCATTACGAAGATTGAGCCATGTGTTTTATATCTGTAATACCAATATTAGTATAATTTATTACATTTTGATATGCAGATTCGCGCAAAAATTTTGTTCCAAATGATGATCCGAATGAGTATTTAGTTATTTAGGTATTATACCAGAGTTAAGTGAATATGTTAGCCATTGGGGCATCCACATAGAATTTACATACATCACTTTAACACATATTACATTTAATTCAATCATTGACTAATGCATAAGTCATATTGATTCATGTTACATATCCTTCAAAAAAGATGCTGTACTCAAATTAAAACATGTCTGTAGTTAGAGAATTTTGGTTTTTATTAGCACTTAAATGACATCAAACGACTAAACTATTTACTTTATATTAATTATTAATAATATTTTTATATTCTTATATTGATAGCAATTTAATGCAACATACCATAGACATATATACTTGTACTCACGGAAAACAATTCTAGTATACTATACTTGAAGCAATGTCTAAACACACTTAGTAAAAACGAAATTATTTTGATGATCAGAGTAATGATTAAATATGGAATATTTATTAAGTATTTCGGTTAAATGCTAAAAATTATTTGAGGTATTTGTCCATTAATGAAAGATTCACCAGAAACGGAAGCGTTCGGAAATGTAAAAGTAACAAGAAGACCATCATGAGCTGCTACTGGAACGCTCGTTGACCCCTTTGTTCCGTAATAAGCATCCACTTGATTGCTATTAGGAAACGGAGAGGCTGGACCCCAAGACGCTCCACCACCGTCCCGAATAAGCTAAAAAATTAATTTAAAATTGTGTTAGTTTTAGTCTTCTATAGGTATTCTCTAAATCCTTAATATGAATTTATAAGTAATATCTAATAATTTATTATAATTTTAACTACGCTAAGTACTTTGAGTGTTGCGGTGATGATAAATTCTTCATTTGGTCGAATGTCTTGCGGAGTGTCAAAGAGAATTTGAAGTGGAGATCGAAAATCGTAACTTCGACTCCGTCCATCACCAGCCTTACTACATAAATGAATCTGTCCCCGGAAAAGACTAACGGTCACGGAAAACGTAAGGGAAGAGCAACTTGAAACAACTCCATGAACTCCAATTCCATGAAGGAATACTCGTTGATCACAGCGGAATCTATATCGAATCAAAAGTTTTTTTTACTAATTTAAAAGAATCTTTTTAAAATATAATTTTAAAGTATTCTGGCTTTTATTTACCTTAAAGTTGAATTGTAAACCGATCCGTCACCAAATGCACCCAAATTAGACCCATAAATCCCACATGAAAGGGCTTTTGAAAGAACTTCAGCAAACCTTGAAAGATAATGAAGTTTGGGTCGGAAGACTCGCGGATGAACAACAAATGGCGTAGAAGGTCGTTCATTCCTTCGATAAAAAATATTAAATAAGATGTTAAAGCAATTTTTATACTAGTTTCTTGCATTTTTTTGAAGTTCATAATTAATAAAATGCTAACTTTTTTGCAGAAGAAATGCAAAGGTTCATAAAGACAGAGATGACTTCATCAGGAGACAAGAGTCCAGTTGGAACAACATGAATAGAGAATTCTTCTTGGGTCATTGCAGGAAATCGAATGAGTTGAAGAGCTCGACCCAAAACTCTCCGTTCGTTACATGAATTGACTTCTAAATCTTGTCGCCGACATTCTGCAATTGTCCATCTAAATTAAAAGAAAAATTGGATATAATTCATTGTTAGTTATGTTCACATCAATTTAAATCGCTTATAGCTTGATTTTACTAGAACATTACTTTAGAACGGCATTGAATAGTTTACATTCAGTAATTCTCAAATTATCTCTTTCAAGCAAAGAGCATAAAGTTTTTCCTTCAATATCGAGAAATTCTTCAGTTTCAATCACTTTATCAATTTGCCTGAATTTTAATGAAATCAATTATATTTATATTTATATTTAGACCTTGTTTATACATAATTTAATAATAAATAGCATATTATGGTATATTAATTCATTAAAAACAGTCATAAATTATGAGAAGAATCGAACCTGTCAAGAAATCTAAGGCAAACATCGGCAAGCTTTGTCTCGTCGTAAATAAGAGCACGGTCGTAAACGAGGAAAACATTTTCAGGACTTAATTTGGCAATTAAAAGCTCTGTGATCTTGCGAGCGAGTGGAGGCACAATGTACATTTTGGCTGGTTTCAAAAGACAAATCGCGTCAACGTCTTCCATTTGAACGTCGAATTCATCAGTGTACAAATATTTGATGAAAGCCAGGAAGACTTCTGGTTCCATATCTGGAAGTCGAACAACCTGTAAAATTTAAAAGTAAATTACAAAATATTCATTTGAAAAAGGAATAGTTGAGCTTGAAGAATACGATTTTAAACCTTTTCAGTTGTAGCCATTGGACCAAAAAAGAGTTTTTCAAAAAATGGAGATCCTGCTGATAGGATAGTTCTATGACCATATATCGCTATTTCGACTGGACCAAGGAGAAAAGTGACATCGGAGAGTCGCTCTGAATTTACTAAACTTCCCATTCGATCCTAATTAAAGTTAAAAAATCATAATCCAAATAATCTATGGTATACACATACTATACTATATACCAATATAATGTGTCATATATAAAAATGTAAGGTATATTAAATCATCACAATTTTTACATTAACTCACTTTAACGAATGAGCATTTCTCTTGCCAAGACTCAACATCATTTACAATTGGAACAGGCGGAACACGCTCTCCTCTTACTTCAATTCTAAATGTCCATTAATATTTTCTTTTAAATTTAAAATTAGCAGTTTAAGAAGTATTAATTAAAAGAATAAGAAATAAGAACTATCATATTAAGAAACTATGTTATATTATAAAAATAAATTAATCGGAAGTAATATAAAAACTATTGGTCTATGAATTTTTACTTTCTCTTTTTTCCAGATGCTGAAATTGTCGGAGTCAGAGGCGACAAGATCTCTTGGACGTCTGGGATCTCAGCTGTTGAGTTTGAGGCAGATGACTCCCCATCATCCTCCATTCTAATCTTCTCTAAACACTCACAAATATCCAGGTTGCATTCAATTCAACCAAGATCAATTTTCGATTAAATTAATCATTTTTTCAATTTGATGGTTCATTTTCTCTCTTTAATTCTTTCACAAGTAAAATTTTATTCAAAAAATTAAAGCAAGGCCTAATGCTAATCTTGATTTAATTAACTATGTATTTATATTTTTAATTGTCATTTAACCTTTATACAATTTCTGTAAATTAAGTTTAATGATAAATTGATTAATTTAATATTCTAAAAATTCTAATATTTATCTTTTTGGCCAAATGCTCCCGGTAAAATTCTCAGTATATATTCTCATGCAAGTTTGTAATTGTCTCATTACATCCGTATTTTATCTTTGCCTGCCTACTTTTGGCAGAGCGTTATTTTTAATATGTAATTTAGAGTTACATGATGTTTTGATAAATGCTCACTTCTCATTATATTACATTATAATGTAAAGTTTGCATGAGTAGCCAAATGTTTTTTCATATCTATTACTTAATGTTTTTTTAGAGATTGATATTACCTATAATGTCTGCAACTCATCAAAATGGAATGCAAAATAGCTCATGAAAAGGATATCAAATCAGTTTCTAATCATTAATCATATATCACCACATTTACACTTAAAGTTTTAGGAAATTTTTGACATGATTCAATTCTGGATGGTAATTAATTATATTTAACACATTGCTTGTGATAAAATTTACAATATGTATTTAAATTGGTTAGGGAAAATTGCCATTGATTAATTATAAATGAAATAATATAATATAAAAATAATAATTAAGATAGAATTGGTAATACAGTTCAGACATTTGACGTTATTATTGTATAAAAGTAATTCATCATCATTATTGTAGATTTTAAGTTAAAGTATTTACGCTTTTTATATCATTTTAATAAAAGAAGATAAAAAATAATTACCAAGAACGGTTGATAAAAAGTTAATAATTTAAACACAAACGGCAATTAATGATTTATCTTTTATTGCAGCATATCTAATCGTTGTCCTTGTAATCTATGACCTTATATGAAAAATATTAATTTTTATGTTAATCATAGTTTATAAGATTGGTTTTATTTCAAAAGTGTTATTCTTAATTATCTTTTGCGTTTAATAATTCCATTCAAATGACGCACTAGTAATTTAGCTTAATTCAAGACTGTCACCCTTTTTAATCCATTGTAACAGAAACATAAATGTGGTTTTAATTTTTTTTATTAAAATGAGGAAAGTATTTTTACCAATAAAAACGATTAATATAGGAATTTTCGTTTTATACCTATTCATTCAAAATGTAAATTGTAAGTTAACAACAAATGTAATTCAATTTTCAATATTCCCCATTCATAAATATAAAATTTTTGTCGATAAAATTTTCAATAAAATAAGTTTTAAATATTTTTAGCAAATTTATCACCAATACCTTACGTAAGAGAAATTGTCGAAATTGGTGATTGGGTGGAAGTTAAAAATCAAGATATTAATCAATTGCACCTTGAAATAACAGAAGAAAAAATACGCGAAGGAAATTTACAAATATTATTTTTCAGAGTTGATGGTATTATAATATATTATAAACCTTTAAATCATTATTATATATA